>APFE030080453.1:56749-105720 GCA_000404065.3 Pinus taeda
GTGTTACAATCATTTAAAGAAGAAAACATGGCTTTGTTTTTGGCCATGTGATAAGAAGCTCCAGAATCAATGAGCCACTCATGAGAATGAGAGGAAGAAGATACATTTAGTGCATAGCTAGACCGAGATGCTTGAAAACCACATGCAGAGAGTGCCATTCCTGAAGATGAAGTTGAAGTTGAAGAGTGCTCCAAATGGATGTTATGCTTCTTCATTGCTACTTCCAAGGCTTCTATCTTCTTAAAGCATTTGGATTCTAAGTGGCCATCTCGATTACAAAAGTGGCAATGTCTATCAGTCTTCTTCCCTTTGTTTTTATTGGTCTTATCATTTTGCTGAAATGATCTTTCATTTTGAGGCTGAGTTTGCTTAGGACTCTTGTTTGGTTTAGGACCATTCTTTTTAGGATATGACTTCTTAGGATTCTTTGAATTTGGTTGCTGCTAGGCGGCTATCGCTTTCTTGGAAGAGTTTCCAAGATTAAGAAGACCAAGGTGTAAGAGTTCTTCTTGTTCTCTTATTAAAGAATCACAAAAAGAATCAAAGGAAGGGGACTTGTAGGGTTGTCCTTGAGAAATGAAGGCTTCTCTTGTAGAATGGAAGGTGGAAACAAACATAAAGTAGGCTGGTCCTAACTTAGTATGAATGGAATAGATAAGGTTACTATCTTCTTTCTTAACCTTAACACCTTCCAAGAGAAGTCTAAGGGTCTTGAACCTGGACAAAAATCTTCAATGCAAGAAAACTTATTGGGGTCCAATGTAAGCAACTCATTTTCAAGTTGATGGGCTCTAAGTTCATTTGTGATTCCAAAAACTTTAGTAATCTGCTTCATTTCTTCATCAGGAGTATCAAGTTCTGCAATATGGAATCTAAGATCTGGAGAAATAGACATCCCTATTAACCCATGTGTTTGATCTTGCATATTTTCCCATTTAGCTGCCTTATCTTCATCTTTCGGTTTGGTTTCTTGGCCTGAGGCTATTCTGTAAAGACCTTTACTTCTAAGTAAATCCACAATGTAGGACCACCGTTGGAAGTAATTGGTGCTGTCAAGAATAACTTGGCATGGACTTTCCATTTTAACAGAAACTGAAGCTATATATGCTGAAACTAAGCGTTCCAATGGAAAGATCTCGAAAAATTAGGCTGGTTCAAAAAAAATGGCTTCCGTATGAAGAAGTTATGGCTTTTTGAAGAAAAGTTGATGAAGGTGCCGAAGAAGTGCGGGAATGTGCGGAAATAAAAAAACGCCCCCTTTCCAAGAAAAAAGGAGACTTGAACTCAAGACCTCTACTCTCATAAATTAGCTTTGAACCAAGTGAGCTAAACTAAAAGTTAGAGAGAGAGAGGACAGACGGGGGGGGGGGGGCGGGCTTTGTTTTTTTTGGTCACTGAAACTTTGGGTTGCGTGCTTGCTTGAGAAAGCTCTTTTTCCCTACAAGACAAAAAACACAAAACCCAGCATGGACATACAAAAAAAACAAACCTTATGGCTTGAAGTTAGCTTTACCCGGAAACTAAATATTTTCCTCAATGTTTCTGATTTTCTGAGATCACACTAAGGCGCAGCGAAAAAGAGCATACACATGAGAAAAATCCTTCCTCTCTATTTCTGATTTTCCCAGATCGCATAGAGCCGCAGGGCAAAGAGAATACACAGAAATGAAAGGTATAGATCCGGTAATACAAAGGAAGCTAAATAAACCGAAATAATAAACAGAGAGAAAAATAACTAGAAACTGCAAATAAACATTGTATACCTCTAGATCTTAAAAATGATGTAGCTAGGGCTACCAGAAACCTTTTCACGTGAAACGAAAGGGGTTCCTCACTAGAACAGATGCTCCTAAGACAACAGAGCAGTCCTCTCAGCCCAAAAGCAGTCAGAAACAACAAATCTAGGAAATGGCAGTCGGATGCAGTTCTACCGGCTTCAGATTTGGATCACCAACAGACGCAGCCCTCAAATAGCTCTAATACCATATAGGAATTTACAGGGTAAGTTCCTCAGACAGAACACCGAAGGACACCACTCACAAATAGATCACAGATCAATACACCCATATTTTTGATGTGGTTAAAACCCTCAAAGAGGGAAATAGTCCACGGCCTGAGCCAACGCGGCCACTTTAGGCAATTTATTAATAAAAGAATGAAATTTTACATAAGCTTCTCTCATGAAAAGTTAACCTTACAAATGACCCTCCATGCTCTTTAAATAGAGTTCATGGACCAATCAGGTGCTAAAGCCACGGAATAAGTGTCGGTAATACCGAGGAGAGAATGAACCGTCGGATCACTACATATCGTGACTGTCGGAATTGTAAGTTACAAAAGTACATAGTAAAGAAACACACTTTACCTAACTCTATACTAGACCAAGTTATACTTAACTATTTCCTATGTGTCGGAATATCCCAACAACATATAACATTTAGAGTAAACAAGATAGTTGGAATACAATATGACATATGCATGAAACGTGTTGGCTCTGTTATATTAAGAAGTGTAAGTTCCAGCCATACAATACATCCATGTCCAACCACTAGTTCTGATAGCGGAACATTACAATCACAAATGACTACTCCTCCAAAGAGATATACTAGCTCTATGTAGTGGAGAAGCCAAGGTGTGTTACAATACTGTCTAAGCTCTCTCTAAGATAGTCTTATCAGAATTTTGGCTGACTAAAAGCTGATACAATGAGTTATGAAGAACTACTTCTCACAAAAGGTTGGGTGGCCCTTGACATTACCTTTTATAATAGCTTATCTACCCTCATGACTCTTCATCTACTCTATGATTGTTACATCTAGCTATCGACAGTTGACCTTACACTTAACGAGATGTTACATTACAATGCACATGTATCCATGTGAGACAAAATGCCTTGAGAAAGGAATGCAAGACATCACTAACACTTAGACCGTTGTGGTGAGACCAACTCTTTGACATCCTTATGATGGTCGATGGTGGTGAGCTGATGCCAAGCTTGGTCATCTGTGATGGTGTCCCTGCACTCAATGGTGACATCTTGCTGAAGAAAACTCTTGCCTTAGTTGCATCGAGGTACATTGGTATGGCACTTGAGTCCAACTAATCTGATAGCATGTGCATGGGCATCCTGGGTGCGACCAGACCAACAACATGTTGAGGCATAGTGTATGCACTGATCTCCAAGCATGTGCTAGTGGTCATGCACATCAACTTGTCAAAATACATGTTTAGCTCCATTTTGAATTTGCTCTTGTCTTCACCTTGGTGAGTGTGCCAAATGGGTGGGATTTAATGCATGCACACAATGACATGCATGCTACTAAATTCCCTTGCATGCAATTAACAACACTACTCACCTTTTCTTCTCCGTATGAGCTATTGGGATGGATCAATAACTCACATGGGTACAGTTTCATCCATCTGTGCATGTTGCACCCCATGTTATACTTGTTCCTTCTGCAACTCCTTCTCTGTTCCATTCTTAGCCTTCGCGCGACCTTCATGTCCCACCATCACCTCATAGCCTCAATCTCCAAAGCTGCTTTTGTCATGAGTGGATCTGCTTTGAACTATAGCTTTGCTCTGCCTCTATGTTGTCAACAACCTTCCTCTTGCATTCGTTGTGCACATGTCTACTACCTTCTACTATTGTTGATGGTGCTACTCATTTTGATGTCATTGCCATTGATCTCGATATTCTTTTCCATTAAAAACTTGATGTCTGCATGGATAGGAAAGTTCATAGACACTTGATCAACAACATCCCCAGTTGTGTCCTTAACAGTGTATTTAACTCTACTCTCCTGGAAGTCATTGTGCTTGTGCTTCTGAGAGATAGATGAACACCTGTGATGCCTGGAGACATAGCAACACTCATGGCAAGAAATATGTTAGTTGAATACCAAGCCAAACTTGAGGGCTCACTTGCAACATACTAGTGTGATGTAACATGAAAGTTGTGCAATTTCCACTGGGAGGTTAGGAGACTAACTGTAAAAAATGTGGAAGGTACATTCCAGGCTATTAGGAGGCTGACTGACTCCCAAAACTGGGCAATGCTCAGTCCAACTTGCCTTGCTAAGAAATGAAACCGCACAATGTGCAATTTCAGTAAGTTGTGACATGCAACCATCAAATTGCACAATTGTGTTGTTTCTGGGGCCACTAGGATACTACCTCCAAGAATTGTGTAGTGCAAGTCTAGAGGTTAGTGATTGGCCAGGCTTCCACAATTTCTGGAGGGAAGGGAGAGCGTTCACTTCCGGAAATGCACAGTGCTAGCCGAGCAAGGCACATTTAAGGCCACGGCAACCCAGTTCGATCGATGGGTGACTGGAAGCATGAGAAGTCTGAATGCATGGTGAGATGAGTGCAAACAAGAGTGAATGATCATTTATGCAAAAAAAATTTGCAGGATTCAAAAAATGGGAAAGCATGCATATGTGTGAAGCAAGTCGCTACAACAACAACCGTTCGTGCAAAACAATGTTATGCATGTGACAGTAGTGAGATGCAAAAGAAAACTGAAACAATTCTTATAATACAAGCTAACATACATGCAAATGCCAACAAGTGCTCAATGAAATCAGGCAGACAACACTCACACAAAGTGATACACAAATAGCGACAGAAAAGCAACACAAGACATGAAAAGTAGGCTTACCCCAAAACAACTGAGCTAAATGTGCTGAGGACTCCTAGATGGAATGTGGGATGTTAGAGCTGCAAGCTTGATGTCAGGAATGAGCTCTGCAATGTCCAATTTATGATTCTGGATAAAATCAACGTTGTGACACATATACCACAAATATAGAAAAAGTGACACTTTGCGGGAGGTTTCGAAAATGATCCTTGCATATAATCTCCAGCTGCTAAAAATAGATCCCTAAATCAAGGAATTCCTTTTCTTGTTGCCTTGGGAGAAGCAGCCCATGCATACAAATCAATTTTTCCCAGTCTCGGAGGGAATTAGTCAACCTGAAGGTACATGCATCGGTCTAGTTAGTTGAGGGAAAAATTTGCACATTTGTGGGAGGGAGTTGGGCTGGGTGCTCAGAGGGATTGTACAGTTTCTAGGAAGACCAGTTGACTGCTACCCAGAGTTATGCAATTTCTAGTCTAAGCAGTCCTGACGGGAGAAATTGCACAATTTTTCTAGTGAACAGTGACAGATAGAATTGCACAATTCTAGAGCCCAGCAGTCTGCTAGACATAATTGAGCAATTTCTAGAGGGAAGGTTGGCTCTCCTCTAGAACTGTGCAACTTCTTGAGGGAGTTGCTCAGCCTGTAGGTGGAACAAGTCCAGTGAAACAACCTATGAGGGGGATGCAACAAGCTTTGATGGATAGGCTATCATTCTGCAAGAAAATCATTTAAGCTTGTGTACTTGACAAGGCAAGACATGTTGTTGTGAAATGTTGGTAGGTAGGCTCCAAAACGAAGCTAAGGAAAAATTTTGGAGGGTTGTTGTAGCCGCTATAACAGAGAGATACTAGGTTATATACTTATCTAGTCCAAATAATATGATTCAACCACAAGACACTAGGGATAAGAGTACTCCACCGGAGCAATGAATACTGTGTCTACAGAATAAGAATCATCCCAAGCCAATTTCTTCCTAGAACAGTTACTTGAGAGAGACCCAGCCAGGTCTATCCAGAGCATGAAAACTTTTCCTGACCAACCAAAGAACTCAGACTCACAATTCTGTCTTAAGGATCGCATTGGCTACCCATCAGCTCAAGGTTTCCTAATTTTCAGCAGCTTGTCAACCTTCAACAACATCCTATTTGAGGTTGGAAGACTTAAAGCTTCAAGTACTCTCTTGGACCTCCTTCAACCAAGTACTAATTCTCCAAAATCGCCTAAGGTTTTCTTCCCTCTCACCCTCTTAGCTCCCTTGACCCAACTGAGATCATTTATCTCTAGGGAGAGAAATAACAGTCTTCTAACTGTCTCATAAGTGAAACTGTCATATAGGGTTGTTTCTCGTAGTTTTCTAGTTGACCATAGTTAATATTATTTATAAAAGGAATAAAACAACATTTATCCTCCATGTAAGGCCTTTCACATGGCCCACAATTTTGCCAAATCATTTGCAATAAAAAAAAATATTTATAGCTTTTTTCTAGGGGTTCTTACATGTTCCCCTCTTCAAGAGAAACATCTTCCTTTGTGATTCTTATCCCTCCAAATAGGCTAGAATATGCCTCACATGCAGATTCAGCATCTTCCCAGGTAGCCTTACTTGGATGAAGTGCTTCCACTAGATTTAACCTGGGCCATTGCTTTCTTCTGTAACATAAATTCTATTTGATCAGTAATGTGCAGAGGTTCGACCTACATCCACAACCATTGTGGAAATTAGTTTCCATCAGTCATTATATATAATATATATATATATATATATTATATATATTATAATATATAATATATATATTATATAGATAGATAGATATATATATATTGTTTCAATCTAGATTACAAACATATTGACTGTTACTTATATATCAAGAAAGGGTCATCAACATACATCACAACCTACCAAGGATCAATAACCTACACTTAATAAGGGTTATCAACATCATTTTACACTCATCATTGTAAATTATTTTACTTACCTAATGACTATGTCAATCGGCAAGGACCACCCAACGTGGTTATGTGATAAGTTCATACCATAGAGGTATCAATCTTCATTTTTGTTATTTTCTTAGTAATACGAATATGTTCATAAACCATTTATAATTTGTAACACCCTCCTCCCACATCTACCCAATTAACTAGCTAACTAGGGTAAACATGTGACGAGAAGTTACTATGATATGATTCGACCTCCTAAGTCACATTAAGGAAGTGAAACCGATGGAAACACACCATACAAACCTTCCACAAGAACAACAAGACTCTCAGGAACCATCCCCACCTCTCACATAACCAGTCTATGAGTCACATTAAGATTTTTTAACCAATTAATGCTCAGACTCTCCCATGCTATAAGCATGTCAACATTGAGAAGGATTTCGATGCTCCCACAACATTGCATGCTAGCATCCAGGGACAATATTTCTTAGTGTTGTGCTAGAATCCCTATGATTTGAGCCACTTTTTCAGGCCCAAAGCCCAGGTCACTGCCCAAAATTGAATGACACCTTCAAAATAGAAAGGTAACAAGGGAATGTTGATACAAATGCAATTAATTGAATAAACGCTTAACTGAACCCCTATTAGCCATGACAGACATTTCATCAAACGTATCACATATATGTAATCTACAGGTGTAAACTATAGATCTAAGCATACGGGTCCCATAATCATTTGAGAATCGCTAAGGAGAATTGATTCCTCAAAACATTAGCTACCATTTCATCCATTAGCAAATAAATACATTGTTAATTCATTTAGAAGTGAAAACATGATGACATTCATACATAGCTACTACCATAATACATGATCATAACTAGCATAATAACCACGAAAATACCAAGGAAACAACAACCATATGATCCACATATAAACTAGTACAATACTCATAAAATAATAATATGAAATAGCCTTATATTAGTCATGAAAAGGAAAACCCATTTTGGGACTTCCATGAACCACCTGACCATAGACATGGGCTGAGAAAAAATTCTCTTCAGTCAATCACCCCCCTGCCATATTCCATGAATGAATGTGAGATCTCATAAAACACATCAATCTAAAACCATCCAGGGCTTCCAAAGGCCATCCACCTCCACCCATCAAACAATGATTCCACCTGACAGTCGAACATCACAAAACCATCATCAGATTAGTCTCTACTTATGCCTTATAGGGCTTTAGAGCATTTGTTCCAACAAGGCTTCAAGTACTAGTAACTCAACCCACAGCTGTCGACGAACTTCCAGAGCGTTTGTCCAACCATAGCTTCCAAGACTAGTAACTCAACCCCCCCCAAGGACTTTGAAAGCATTTTTCCAACCAAGGCTTTGAGAAATAGTAACTCAACCAAAGTTGTTAGAGGGATTCCACAGCGTTTGTCCAACCGGGGCTTCTAGGAACTAATAACTCAAGCCAAGCTAAAGGAAACATGAGAACAAACCAAAAAAGCAAAAAAATAAACCCACAATTCCATGGATATCTAGGAAATGGCAAGGATAGGTAAATCCACCAGTAGTCTAGGTAATTTTCCATGCCTTTGACAAATCATGACCAATAAACCACATGCATTTCCATGCATGCACAAACAAGTGAGGAAAATATACATGCAACTCGGTACCTCCAAGAAAAGCTTGTTGTAGTTGTCGATCCCAATGTCCTCCTGAGTTTTCATGCTCTTCCTTTTCCTTCTTGCTCCAAAACTCCAAGTATTCCACACCCTCCAAGAGTGCTCCAAGATAACTCGAAGTGTCCAAGATTATGAGAGAGAGAGAATAGAGGGAGAGCTCCAAAACTTAACTGACAAAAGTCTGTGTACTGATCTTTAGAAGCAGTTTTAATAACGAAACCTCCATTTTCTTTATTTTCCATTATTTTCCTTCACTTTCCTCCTCACATGAAACATGTGACCTTTCACGTACCTTTTATCCTAATTTCTATTATTTTCACAAATAAATGTACCAAAATGTCATTTTTCCTTTCCAAAGCCTTAGCCAATTCCCTTGCCAATTTCCTTAGCAATTAATCAACCACAAGTGATCCCCATCACTATGCTTTTGGCCAACATTCAGCTTGGAATGAGTGTCTCCTCGATCGTGGTTATTATTTTGCCTTTATTTACTTTTATTACATGGAATTTTTACTAAGGATATTATAGAACCCTCCCCCTTGGGGGAACACTGTCCTTGGTGTTCAACAACACCTATAACCGCAATATTATTGTAAGAAAAACATATTGCCTCTGAAGCTTTATAACTTAGGTTGTTGCAATATTTACAATGATCATCCTTATAAGAAGAAAACCAACATGGAAACATAACAAGTATAAACATCATAATGACATGGCACCCATACCACTTATTAGATCTTTCTAACATAGCTCATGGAAATATTTACATCCATATACATACATATATATAACAAATGTCACAAAACATGTAACAAAAAATATATCATAGACATATACTAAAACATCCACTCAACTAGCGAATAAGGAAGGATATGTAACCCACATCTGATCTGTCATCTCCCATGTAGCTTCATTGGACCCAAAGCACTTCCATTGCACCTTAACCTACTCTATATCTCAATTCTGGAGCATGAGCATCTTTCTCTGCAAAATGCACTCTGGTTCCACCTGGAGTTCTCCTTTTGGCTCCACCTGTAGTACAAACCAATCAATCACATGATGAATATCATTAACATACTTCTGAATAAATGACACGTGAAAAAAAATATGGGCTTTCACTGTTAGACGTAGTGTAAATCGATAGGCTACTGTCCCAATCCTCTTAATAATACTAAAGCGTCCACAAACTAGGGTCCTGGATTGACACATGATCCAATTGGCAAGTAGCTATTCTTCAGTTTGATTTGCAAGTAGACTAGTTCCCCATCCTGGAACTCCTTGAACGACCTATTTTGATCTGCATAGCTCTTCTGCCTGTCATGTGTTTTTTTCAAATTCTTCTTGATTATCTATATTTCTTGGTCGATGTCTACCAACACGTCATGTCTAATCAACACCTTGTTAACTGGATCACTCAAACTGATGGGAGTATTACAACTCTGCCCATACAATTCTTCAAAGGGCCACATCCATATTGACTCTTGGTACCCATTATTGTAAGTGAACACTACCAATGGAATATCCTCTTTCCACTTCCACTCCTGATGCATCACATACATCTTCAGCATGTCCTCCAATTTCCTATTGACCCTCTTTGCTTGTCCATCTTTCTACCAATGGCAAGTTGTACAGAAGGCCAACTCAATGGTGAAACCTACAATTAACTCCTTCCAAAACTTGGAAGTGAACTTTGCATCCTAGTTTGACACAATCTTCTTCAAAACTCCATGCAATCTAAACATGTCTCTCATGAACACCTATGCTACATCACTAGCCAAGAACGTAGACTTCATTGGAATGAATTGCACTACTATGGTCAACTTATCCACAACTAGCATAATGGAATCATGTTGTCTCACTTTCCTCGGCAAACCTGTAATAAATTCCATGGAAATAACCACCCATTTCCACTCTGGAATCGCAATCGGCTATAGCAGTCCACTTGAATGCTTACACTCTGCCTTCACCTACTAACAATTCAAGCACATAACTCGAAACATTGATATGTCTCTTGTCAAATTCAGCCAATAATATAATTTCTTCACTGTTGTCATTGTCTTTTGATAACCTGGGTGACCCAAATATGGTTTCATATGAAACTCCCCCAATATAATTGTCTTGAGCTCACTATTATCTAAAACATATATCCTGTCTCTAAATCTAACAAATATGTCTTTCATGAGACGATAATCCACATCCTTTTCACCTACATATGTGCTTGTACCTATACATGTATCTATATTTGTACCACCACCTATACCTGTACCTGTAATAGTACTTGTACCTGTACCTCTACTACCACCTATACCTTTACCTGTAACATTATCTAAACTCCGCTGCAGCCTGTGCACAATCTCCATACACCAGACACTTTACTGATGTTAATGCAAGATCCTATCGTGTAAGTCTATCTCATATGAGCTAATAGATACTAAGTGATTTACCTATATCCACATACTAAGAGAATCTTCCACCTTGTTCTCTTTACCTATGATATACATGATCTCAAAATCAAACTCGTTGACCGTGGCCAACCACCAAGCCTACCTTCCATTAAGATTCAGTTGGTCAAATAGATACCACAAACCACTGCAATCACTCATCAATACAAACTTCCTACCAAGAAGATATTCGCTCCACATATTCAATGCATGTATGATTGTTGTGAACTCAACATCATGTGTCAGATAGTTCTGCTCACGCCTATTTAACTTCGGTGACTCATAACACACTAATTGTCTTTCCTACATAAGGACTCCATCAAGTCCTCTCTTGCAGGCATCTGTACATACTAAAAACTCTTTGTTTGGATCTAAAACATTTATCATTGGTGCATGTGCCAACAACTTCTTGGGCTACTCAAAACTAGCTACACACTCCTCTATCAATTCAAACTTATTACCTTTTCTCTACAATGATGTAATAGGATAAGAAATATGCAAGAAGTTCCTTATGAATTATGTCACCTCATCCACATTCCTTGGTTTTCCCCAGTCCATGATAGCTCTTCTCTTCTCTGGGTCCATTGTTATGTGATCCACTGAAACCACATGTCCCAAGTAGGGTATATCAGCCTAAAAGGAGCTACACTTGTTGAGCTTAGCATGCAACTGATTGTCTCTCAACAATCTCAACACTACTACTAAATGTTCGGAATTATCTTCTTCATTTTTTGAATAATATCATCAATGAAAACAATAACAAACTTGTCCAACTATGGATGAAAAACACTATTCATCAAGCACATAAAGGTAGCTGGAGCATTAGTTAAATCAAATGGAATGAAAACAAACTCTTAATGCCCATACCTAGTCAAAAAAGTTGTATTTTACATGTCTTATTCTTTAATGCATGTTGAAAATAGCAACAAGAAATGCTAAAAATATAATTGCTAAAAATAGCACTACTATAAATAGTAGTTCAACAAGTATTGTTCTTAGCAACAATGGATGGAAAAATGGAAGTGCTAAAAATAGCATTTTACAAATAGCATTTTATAAATAGCATTTGTTGGTACCTTCCTATTTTAGTCATTCCCTAAACTAGTGAAGTAAAATTCGGATTTGATCTTAGTAGTTGTTTGTAAAATAATTAATAAACTCATCCTTATTTAATTAGTTAAGGAAAATCAAATAGGAAGTCTATGTGGGGACATGCAACAATTTATCCATTAGTTGAGGAATTTATCCATCAGTTAACGAGATAAGGATGAGTTGTAATATTGAGCTATAATTAGTTGACTTAGCTAACTAGGTCAAGTCCAGTTAGATTAATTCAAACAGTTTGTTGAATTAATGTAAGTTCAATTAGTTAATGCTTGCATGCATGTAACTATTGCACTTCAGATAACTAAGTATTCTCTCATCAATAACTCATGCATGTTAGTTTAGATAGAGATGCAGTTGAGATCAGATGGACGGGCAGTGTACTACTAGTTGCTAGAATATTCCATTGTGAATATTCCTTGCATGTAGAAGGAATTCTTTCCTTGAGGATTGCTCAGTTACTTCTTCAGGTTTAGTGAATGTGATGAGGCCAATTCACACATGTGACATCATTGGACCCGAAGAAAAACTGTGCAAGGAAATAGGAGGCTTGGAGGGCTTGAGGAGGACATATACATTGTCTATTCAGTCTATGAGCTGTATTGTTTGATTACATAGAGAGAAGGATAGCTTGAGAGCTGATTCTTTTTGTAACTTGAACAAGATTTCCACTTGTATGATAATACAGAGTTGGGGTTTTATGCTGAGGCTTTCCCCGTGATATTCCTTTTGTGTTATGTGTGATTGATTTCTCAATTCTCAGTTATATGTGTTCTCTTGATCTTGCTCAATTCGATTAAGCTTCCACAAAGTTTTGTAGAAGTAGATATTATATTGTGTTTTAGTATATTGCATAATTTGTTGATCTACAGTGGGAATTTCTACATGGTATTGGAGAAAAGGTGATCAAGGCGAAGAACAGTATACAAGAAGGAGAAGTTCAAAGTTTGGTTATTGAATATAGAAATCAAGTTCTTATCGCATCTCTATTTCACCTATGGCATTCAATGGTTTAAGACTCGAGTATGCCCTTGACGGTAGCTCAAATTATATAGTCTAGAAGGATCACATGGAGGCAGTATTAGAGGATAACGGTCTAAAGGACTTCGTTGATCAAGAAGTCCCCAAGTTGATTGATGCTACCCAACTGGTGGAATGGAAGAAATGTGTGGCTAGAGCAAGGAGAATCCTCTTGGATGGAGTTCGAGACCACATTGTCTCAAGCCTCCATGGGAAGGAGACCCCGTTTTCGATGTGGAAAACATTGAAATATTTATATCAGAATAGAAGTGATTAGAGGAGTCTAGTGCTGAAAGACAAGCTGCATAAGATCAAGTGTGAAAAGGGCGACATGATCTCTAAATATCTTGCTGAGAACTCGCAACAAGAAATTGCTAAAAATAGAAGTGCTAGAAATAGCATTGCTAAAAATAGCAGTTTGGGTATCAGTGCTGGATTGGGCAACAAGGAATGAAAATGGAAGTGCTAAAAATAGAAGTTCTATTTTTAGCAATGCAATGTGGATTCCTATTTTTAGGCAGTCCCTGGTCTAAAATAGGAAGTAAAATTTGAATTTGGTCTTGCCAACAGTTTGAATATTAATTAATTTATTTAGTTTGAGTTAATTAGTTAAGGAAAATCAAACTTGAAGTCTTTGTGAGAACATGTAATAATTTCTCCATTGATTTGGGAATGTGTCCTTGATTTGCTCCACTGATTGAGGAATTAAGGATGAGTTCTATATTGAGAGGATCAATTGACGTAGTTTAATTTAGTCAACTCCAGTTCGATTAATTTAATAGTTTGTTTAAATTTAGTGAGAGTTCAGTTAGTTATTGCTTGCATGCATGTAACTACTGTATTTCAGATAACTGAATATTCTCTCATAAATAACTCATGCATGTCAGTTCTGAGAAAGACCCAGTTGAGATCAGAGGAGGGACAGTGTACTATAAGTTTGATGGCTTTTTTTTTATAAAAGAATCTCATCCAAGCAAAATGAATAAGGTTCCTTGAGGATTGTGTAGTTCTAATAGTGCGTTAAAGCAGGGTGTGAGATTAGTGTGAATGATCAATGTTACACTTGATAATAGGAGGATCACCCAGGAGAAGTTGTGCAAGGAAATAGGAGGCTTGGAGGGTAGAGGAGAAGGTTTAGGAGAAGTCTTGATTTCCTGTGATCATCCAGGAGGATTGCACTAAGAGCTGGCTAGCTGTGTAATCTTGGTGTATTACCACCTTCATCATCATCAGAGTGCAGAGAGAGCAGGATAGCTTTTGAGCTAATTCTTTTTGTATGTTTTTCAGGATTTCCACTTGATTGATAATACAAAGATGGGGTTTTAGGCTGGTGCTTTCCCTAGGTTATATCTTCTATGTTATGGTTCATTACTTCTCATTCTCAATTATATATGTTCATGCTTGATGTTGCTCATGTTCAATTAAGCTTTCACAAAGTTTATGGTAGATGTAGATCTAGTATTATGCTTTAGTATATTGCATATATCAGTTTGATCTACACGTGAAATTTTTACATGATATCAGTGAGCTAGCTGATTTGTAGAGAAAATTCTACATATTTGAACAAGCTCACCACCTACAGGGATGAGATTAGAAGTGTAGGGATTACTACCACTGATGATGACATGGTGAGTCTTATACTACTCAGTCTTTCTAAGAGTTGGCATAGCTACCAGGACTTGGTTAATGGAAGAGAGAAACTACCAAATTGGGAACGACTTTGGTCGGATCTGATGCAAGAGGAAATCAGAAGAAGCACTAGATATGGATCCTCATCGAGGTAAGATGATGAGGAAAATATAGCCTTAACGAGTAAGGCGAGGAAAGGGAAAGGGAAGGCGTCCCATCCCAAATCCAGTTCTTCCCATGGTGGGAAGAAGATTGACAAATTGAAAGTGTGATGCTTTCATTGTCATGAGGTGGGCCATTATGCTACGAATTGTCCATAGAAGAAATCCAAGAAGGGTTCGTCAAAGGGATTTGATGGTGAGGCACTAGCCTCACAGTTTGAGCTAAATTTCTCGCTTATCACATGCATGGTTTCATCCATGGTGGGATGTGTGTGGTACCTGGACAGTGGAGCTTCATTCCACATGTCAGGTGACAATAATCTTTTCCACATGTTAGGTGACAAGAGTCTTTTCAATACCTTGGAGGAGAAGGATCTCCATATGCAGATCGAGATGGGTGATGATGGAAAGTACTGTGTTTAAGGTGAAGGTACGGTTGTGTTTCAGAGGGAGGATGGAGCTCCCCTCACCTTGAATAATGTAAAGTATGTACCAGGTCTGAAGAAGAATCTTGTGTCTGTCGCTATGCTAGAAGACAAAGGCTATGATGTAGTCTTTAGTCAAGGAAAGGTATTCTAGAGGCATATCAATACTAGATAGACAAAGAAAATAGGGATTTGAGTCTAGAATCTCTACAAGCTAGAGGTAGACGACTGTGCTACTTTGAGTTCCAAATCTGAGATGGTGCAGAGCCAAGATGTTGGCGAGCTATGGCATAGAAGACTGGGCCACTTGAACCATGGAGCCCTGAAGATCATGCAACAAATTTCTACTAGATTACCTGAGGTAAAACTTCAATAGACGACTACATGCAAAGGTTGTATGTTGGGTAAGTATGTGAAATATTCCTTTCTGAATCGAGACAGTAGAGCTGGAGCAATCCTGGAGCGAGTTCACTTAGATGTTTGTGGGCCCTTCTCTACAGCCTGCACCACTAAACAAAGGTAATATGTTATTTTTATTGATGATTTTTCTCGTAGATGTTGGATCTACTTTATGCAAAAGAAGGATCAGACCTTCTTATGGTTTTGTGAGTTTAAAGCCTTGGGAGAGAAAGAATCTGGAAAGAAAATAAAAGCCTTGCGTAGCAACAATGGTGGAGAGTATGTCTCCCTGCAGTATAAAGACTTTTGTGCTGCAAAAGGTATTAAACGAGAATTGATAGCACCCCATAACTCACAGCAGAATGGGGTGGCCAAAAGGAAGAATAGATTGATTGTGGGAGTAGCTTGAGTGATGTTGCATGACCAAAGCCTACCACTACATTTTTTCACTGAGGCATGCAATACAACAATATACTTGTAGAATAGAATCTTGAACTATATACTAGGGATGAAGACACCTATGGAGGCCTATTCTGGGAAGCGACCTGATGTAGGCCACTTTTGAATCTTTGGATCATCAGTTTACTTTCATGTGACCAATGATGCCAGGAAGAATCTAAACCCAACAACTGATTTGGGAATACTTGTGGGGTACAAGGATACACCCCACAACTATCAAGTGTACCTTCCTTCCACTCAAAGGACTATCGTACGCAGGGATTTAATGTTTGACGAGTAGAAAACCATGTGCTTATCACTTGAGAGGGAGCTTGAGTTGCATGCAGATGAGCAACTTTTAGTTCCTAAGGATGAGGAGCCCTAGATTGATGCAGAGCAGCCCCATGTAGAGGATCCGAGAGTGGATACTTCCACTCATGTTGATACTTCGAGAGATGGGAAGAAATGCTCAAGGGAAGCTAACAGGTTAATGTTGGATATGTAGGAGAAAATGTGGGACAACCATCTTCTCAACACGAACAGAGGAGGTCACCTGAGCAGTACACTAGGTACATGGCCCTGGTTGGGGAGTGTGTAGAAACCGAACCTTCCTCATTTGAGGATGCAGTGTAGTAACCAGTCTAGGTTGATGAAATGGTAGAGAAGTATGACTCTATCATTCAGAATAGTGTGTGGGTGTTGTCCCAAGGCCTCAGGGCAAGTCAGTGGTGCGTTTCAGATGGCTTTACAAGGTAAATTAGGCAGCTAATGGTAGTATTGAGAAACATAAGGCAAGGTTTGCTACCGAGGGTTTCTCACAGGTCGAGGGGATCGACTACGATGGGACTTTTTCTCCTGTAGTAAGGTACACATCGATTAGATTGATGTTGGAACTATCAGCTCAAATGGGGTGGAAGATCCACCAGATGGATGTGAAGATTGATGAGGAGGTGTACATTAAGTAGCCAGAAGGTTTTGAAACGTTCGATCATGAGTCGCATGTGTGCAGACTCAAGAAGGCTCTGTATGGGCTGAAGCAAGCACCCTATGCTTGGTACACCAGGATCGACAACTATTTCACTAGTTTGGGCTTCACTAAGGGTGAAGCAGATGTGAACCTTTACCACATCATGGTAGAAGGTAAACCATTGATCATTGTTCTTTATGTCGATGATCTGATTTTGACAGGTGATGATCAGTTGATATAGTCTTGCAAGGAGGACCTTGTAGGAGAGTTTGAGATGAAGGACATGGGCCTAATGCACTACTTTCTAAGCATGGAGGTGTTGCAGAAATATGGGGAAGTATTTGTGTCTCAAGGCAAGTATGCCAATGAGATACTCCGACACTTTCATATGGATAAGTGCAAGCCCATGCAAACTCCTCTAGCTGGGAATTGGAAGAAGGAGGATGCTACTTCAGGTGAGGTAGTAGCTGCTACTGTTTATCGGTAGCTAGTGGGTTCATTTATGTGTCTGGTGAACACACGACCCAACTTATGCTTTTTGGTGAACCAGCTGAGTCAAGCTATGGTTCATCCTACCAAGCTGTTTTGGAAGGCAGCGAAGCATGTGCTGAGATACCTTAGAGGCAGATCCTAGTTTAGATTGTGGTATAGATAGACAGAGGGAGTGAAGATTTAGGGCTTTATAGATGTAGATTGGGCACGATGTCCATTAGACCAGAAGAGCACTTCTGGAGGAATCTTCAACCTTGGTTCAGCTGCAGTTTCCTGCTACAACATGAAACAAAGATCAATTGCACTTAGCTTAGCAGAGGCTAAATACATCGCTGCATGTGAGGCCATTTGGATGTGGAATATTCTAGTGGGATTGTTTGGTCAGATGATGGATCCTACTGTGATCTACTGCGATAATCAAATTTGTATGAAACTCTCAGAGAATCAAGTTTTTCATGACAGGTCCAAGCACATAGATATCCAGTATCACCATCTTCGAGACTGTGTGGTCAAGAGGATCATGTTTTTGTTGTATGTTTCAACCGAGGAGTAGGATGTAGATATCTTGACTAAGGCATTGTCAAGATGAAAGCTTGAGTTCCACAAAGACATGATTGGGGTTACTAATAATTCCTTTCTTGTTGAGAGGAGGTTTTGAAAATAGCAACAAGAAATGCTAAAAATAGAATTGCTAAAAATAGCACTGCTATAAATAGTAGTTCAGCTAGTGTTGATCTTAGCAACAATGGATGGAAAAATGGAAGTGCTAAAAATAACATTATATAAATAGAATTTTGGGATACCTTCCTATTTTACTCAGTCCCTAAACTAAAATAGTGAAGTAAAATTCGAATTTGATCTTAGCAGCTATTTGTAAAATATTTAATTAATTCATCTTGAGTTAATTAGTTAAGGAAAATCAAACATGGAGTCTATGTGGGGACATGCAACAGTTTCTCCATTAATTGAGGAATTTGTCCATTAGTTAAAGAGATAAGGATGAGTTGTAATATTGAGTAGTAATTTTTGTCGAATTAGTTAACTGAGTCAAGTCCAGTTACATTAATTTAAATAGTTTGTTGAATTAATGTAAGTTTAGTTAGTTAATGCTTGTATTCATGTAACTACGGCACTTCAGATAACTGAGTGTTCTCTCATAAATAACTCATGCATATTAGTTCAGACAGAGACCTAGTTGAGATCAGATGGAGGAGTAGTGTATGATCAGTTGCTAGAATATTCCATTATGAATATTCCTTGCATGCAGAAGGAATTCTTTCCTTGAGGATTGCTCAATTACTTCTTCAGGTTTAGTGAGTGTGGTGAGGCAAATTCACACATGTGACATCATTGGAACCCAAGAAAAACTACGCAAGGAAATAGGAGGCTTGGAGGGCTTGAGGAGGACATATATAGTGTCTATTCAGTCTGTGAGCCATATTGTTTGATTACAGAGAGAGTGGGATAGCTTGAGAGCTGATTCTTTTTTGTAACTTGAACTAGATTTTGACTTGTATTATAATACATAGTTTGGGTTTTAGGTTGATGCTTTCCCCGTGATATTCCTTCTGTGTTATGTGTGATTGATTTCTCAATTCTCATTTATATGTGTTCTCTTGATCTTGCTCAATTCGATTAAGCTTCTACAAAGTGTTGTAGAAGTAGATTTTATATTGTGTTTTAGTATATTGCATAATCTATTGATCTACAGTGTGAATTTCTACCATGCATACCTGATGATATCCGGATCTCAGATTAATCTTTGAGAACACTACTCCTCCCCTCTACTGATCAAACAAATCATCACTCCCCGGTAATGGATAACTGTTCTTGATGGTCACTTTGTTCAATTTCCTATAATCAACACATAATATGAGAGTACCATCATTATTCTTCAAAAACAATAATGATGTGCCCTATGGTGATACATTTGGCCTAATGTACCCCTTGTCAATCATTTCCTTCAACTGCAATTTCAACTCTACTAGCTTAGGTGTACTCATCTTGTAAGGTGCCTTTGATGCTGATGCTTCCCTTGGCACAAACTCAATAGAATTGTCTACTTCCCTATGAGGTGGAAACTCTGAAATATCCTCAAGAAATACATCCTAAAATTGTTTTAGAACTATGTAATTTCTCAAAACATCTACATCCTCAACTTCCTTAGCTTTGTCACTAGAAATGTGCACTACGAATAACACACATGATTTCCTGAAGCTACCATTGACCTACATAGGTATCATCATTCTAACATATGTTGCTTTCTTCTTACCCCACAAGACTCTTGGTTCTCTATTATCATCCAAATTCTCAATAGCTTTGTCATAAAAATCCACCTTGGTCCTATGAAGGTAGAACCAATCATTGCCCAACAACATATTGTATAATCCTAATGGTAATACATTCAAATGTGTTATGGTAGGCATACCATTCAAATCAAATGCACAATATCTTACCCAATGATGACCTCACTTCTTTCTACTTATATCCAACTGTACTTATCCACCAAGTCATGACTGACATAGTTATAATTAGATCTGGGGTCAATCAAAATAGAAACAACTTGATCATGAAGCTTACCATCCATCTCAATGATAAATGTCGGATGGTCAGAATCTAGTGGTACATAGATAAGAGGAATGCTTTGCCCAACATCTCCCACTATCTATGCCTCATGAGAACTATATATATGAGGCATACCACCTTGATTCTATGGAGAATCTCTCATGTGATGATCTCTTCCACAAGTCCAACACTATATAGAATCTTATCCTGCATCCTTGTTCTGCGCCTTAGATCGATGTCCCTTTCCTCTGTGAGATGAATTGAACTTATTTTGATGGCACTTCATTCTCTTTATTATTTTTTCCCTGAGGTATTTCTCACTTCTTGTCCCATTTTCCTTTGTTCCTTGCATTACCTAACCTGTCCAACTTAGTCTTAGATATCCACTTCCATTGTTCATAATATGCTTTAGTTTCCATATGGCCTCCTCCAATGATCTAGGCTCATCAAACTCAATCTGATATTTGAATGCAATTGGTAATCCACTAATGAACCTCTCAATCTTGGCCTTCTCCTCCTTAGTACCTCCAAGAACCTTCTAGTGTACTCCTTATCTCTCATCGATCCCATGTTTAACTCATAATTTTTTTCCCCTATCATCAAAGTATCTCTCTGATAGGTATTTATTCTTGAATGAACTCTCAAACTCACAACTTCAAGTCCTCCTCTTGAATATCTTTTACATTCTTGACATCTTTCCACTAAATATATTATTTACCTTTAAGATTGAATGTAGCTATTTTGGCTTCTATGTTCACTGAATAATTTTGTAACTTGAAGAACTTCCTCATATTAAGAGACCATGCCTTTGCATCCTATGATTTCTTCATCTCTACATCAAATGTAGGTGGCTTTTCTTTCTTAAACTCATCTAGAAAGTATCACCTATCACTCATCATGTAAGGATGATAACAACGATGATTGTAGTTCCTATCTAAACCAGAACTAGAATAGTACCTATGTCCATCACCTCTTCTTTCCGGAGCGTCCAACAACTAGACATCTCTCACTATGTCATCTCTACTTGATTTATGATCACCATGAGAAATACTACCATATGCCCCATTAGTTCTATCCTCCTGCTCATAGCTGATCTGAGGTGGCCATTGTCATTACAATTCAGACAAACTTTGAAGTATTGTTGCATTTACCTCTACTTGTTTCTCTTTTCCTTGTATGATACTGTTATTATATTTCTTACAAATCCTTATTTCTACCTTTAAGCTTCTCAATGTGTCCACCAAATAAGAAGAGTTTGCAACACCATGTTGCTCATTTGATCCATAAGGAGAGTCTCGAGAACTATAGTCCAGCATATTGCTAGTCATATTTTATATTCTTCTTGTAAAGTATATCATGCCAGCTAAACCAAATCGCAATAGACAAACATACCTTAGTATGCTTCAGGGAGGATACCTCATCTGCAAGCTCAACTAATCAAAGTAATACATGTATAACATAATCATGACAACATAAATACATATATCACACAAGCATATAAGCATATAACCGTTATTCTAGCTAGATTCGAGTCATAAATGCATGCCCATATCACTACACATACCATGACCTCATGCATGACAACAACCACCACACCACTGTACACCTGACAACATGTGACACCCTCCTCCCACATCTACCCAAGTAACCAGATAACCAGAGTAAACATGTGACGATAAGTTTCTATCATATGATATGACCTCCTAAGTCACATTAAGGAAGGGGAACTGAAAGAAACACAACATACATACCTTCCATGACAACAACAAGACTCTCAAGAACCATCCTCACCTCTTAGATAGCTTGTCCCTGAGTCCCATTCAGTGTTTTTGACTAATTAATCCTCAAACTCTCCCATGCTATAGGCATTCTGGTGTCCAAAGTGCTCTAGACACTCCCACAACATGGCATGCCAGTGTCTAGGGGCTATTTTGCTTAGTGTTGTGCTAGCGTACTCAACATTTGTGCCACTTTTAAGCCTAGAGCCCAGGTCACTTCCCAAAATAGAATGAGACCTTCATAATAGAAGGATAACAAGGGAATGATGATATAAACGCAATTACTTGAACAATCCTGTGACTAGACCCCTACTAGCCATGACAGACATTTCATCAAAAATATCACAAATATGTAATATACAGCTGTAAGAAGCATATATAAGCATAGGGGTCTTGTACTCATGTGATAATTGCTAAGAAGAATTGATGCCCCAACACGTTAACTTCTATTTCATCCATTAGGCCATATATACATTGTTCATTCATTTACAAGTGAAAACATGATGAGAGCCATACATACCTACTATCTTAATACATGATCATAAATAGCATAATAACTAGAATCTGAGGATCGCTAATAAGCATTGATGCCTCAACGCATTAGCTTCTATTTCATTCATTAGGCCATAGATATTTTGTTCATTCATTTACAATTGAAAACATGATTAGAGCCATACATACCTACTATCATAATACATTATCATAACTAGCATAATAACCATAGAAATACCAAGGAAACAACAACCATATTATCCACATATACCCCATTACAATACTCTTAAAACAACAAGGAGAAATAACATCATATTAATGATGCTAAGGACAACCAGTTGTGGGAATTCCATGAACCACCTAAGGGTAGACATGGCTAAGCCAAAAATCTCTTCGACTAGTGACCCTCATGCCATATTCAAAGCATTAATTAGGGATCTCATCAAACACATCAATAAAAAACTATCTAGGGGTTCCATAGGCCATCCACTTGAACCCATCAAACAATTATTTGACCTCATGGTTGGACATCATAAAACCATCACTAGATTGGTTTTTATGCAAGCCTTCCAGAGCTTGAGACATTTGTTCCAACCATGGCTTCCAGGACTAGTAGCTCAACCCACAGTTGCGTTCAGGATTCTAGAGTGTTTATCCAACTAGGGCTTCTAGGACTAGTAACTCAACCCACCAAGGGCTTCTAGAGAATTTTTCTAACCAAGGCTTCCAAGACTAGTAACTCAACCCAATCTATTACAAGACTTCCAGAGCGTTTGTCCAACCAGGGTTTCCAGGAACTAATAACTCAACCCAAGCTAAAGGAAACATGAGAACCAACTAGAAAAACATAGAAATAAACCCACACCACCATGGTTATCTAGGAAATGGAAAGACTAGAGATATCCACTATCAATCCAAACAATCCACCATGTTAGTGATAGATCATGACCAATAAAACACATGCATTTCCCATGCATGTCAAAACTAGTGAGGAAAACATATATGCAACTTAGTACATCCAAGAAAAACTTCTTGTAGTTTTGATCCTGATGTCCCATTGGACTTTCCTTCTCTTCCTTTACCTTCTTGCTCCAAAACTCCAAGTATGCCACACCCTCAAAGAGTGCTCCAAGAAAACTCTAACTATCCAAGAGTATGAGAGAGAGAGAATAAAGGGAGAGCTTCAAAATTGAAAACAAAAAACTCTGTGTACTTATCCTTAGAAGCATTTTTATTAATAAGGCCGCTATTTTCTTCATTTTCCATTATCTTCCTTCATTTTCCTCCTCACATGCAACCTATGACCTTTCACCTCCTTTTTCTCATAATTTCCATTATTTTCATAAATAAATGTGCTGAAATGCCATTTTTCCTTTCCAAAGACTTAGCCATTTCCTTTGACAATTTCCATAGCCATTAATCAACCACAAGTGATCCCAATCACTATGCTTTTGCCCAACACTCAACTTGGAATAAGTGTTCCCTCAACCATGGTTATTATTTTTCCTTCATTAACATTTATTACATGAAATTTTCAGCAAGGCTATTATAGAGTGGTATCTGGGCATCGTTCACCCCTTAGACTTGATGGGCTGTGTGTTGGTCATGAATTCATTTTGGTTGCATATGTGTTTCTTGCATTGTAATACCATGTCCTTGTTACATTAGTATGGTATGGGTCATGGTTGTAGTGAGGTCACAAAGGGAAGTTGACGGTGTTGTTGTGGAGTGTGTCATCATGAGTGTACAGTTGATTATGAATTTCTTATGCACATTAATATTTGCATGTTGTCAAGTGTACAATGGTGTGGTGGTTGTTGTCATGCATGAGGTCATGGTATGTGTAGTGATATGGTCATGCATTGATGATTGGACTCTAGCTAGAATGATGGTTACATGGTTATATGCTAATGTGATATATGTATATATGTTGTCATGATTATGTTATACATGTATTATGCTAAATTTTTTAGCTTGAAAATGAGGTATCCTCCTCAAGCTATACTAAGGTACGTTGGTGTATTATGATTTGGTTTAGCTGACATGATTTACCCTGCAGGAAGAATATCAAAGATGACTAACACGATTGTAGACTATAGTTCCTGAGACTCTCCTTATGGATTAGATGAGCACTGTGTTGTTGGTAACTCTTCTTATTCGGAAGACACATTGAGAAGCTTAAAGGTAGAAATAAGGAGTTGTAGGGCAGAAAATGGAAGAATCAAATAAGAAGAGTAGAAAAAAGTAGAGGTAAATGTAGTGATACTTCAGAGTTTGTCAAAATTGTAGCCACAAGGACCACCTAAGATCATCTATGAGTATGAGGAAAAAAATAATGGGGCATATGGTAGTAGGTATCATGTTGGTAACATATTGGATAGAGATGACAAAGTCATAGAAGATAGGTTGTTGGAATCTTCAAATAGGAGAGGTGATGGACACAAGTACTATTCTACTTCTAGTTCAGATAGGCACTACAAACATCATCGTTATCGTCCTTATAGAAGGAGTGACAGTGGATACCTTCCATATGAGTTTAATAAAGAAAATCCACCTACATTTGATGGAGAGATGAAAAAATCAGAGGTTGCAAAGGCATGGTTGCTTGGTAGGAGGAAGTTATTCAGGTTACATGATTATTCAGAGAACATGAAAGTCATAATAGTTACATTCAGTCCTAAAGGTAAAGAAGGCATTTGGTGGGATGAGTGAAGAATTTTATAGGTACTCATGATGATGAATTAGCTTGGACTTAGTTTGAGAGGTATTTAAGAAGAAATACCTATGAGAGAGATACTTTAATGATAGGGAAAAACAATTTATGATTTAAATATGGGATTGTTGACAGATGAGGAGTACACCAGGAGGTTCTTGGAGATACTGAGGTATGTGCCTTACCTCAAGGAGGGGAAGGCCAAGATTTACAGATTCATTACTAGATTAGCGATTGCATTCAATGATTGGATTGAGTTTGATAAGCCTAAATCATTGGAGGAGGCCATGTGAAAGCTAAAGCATTGTTGTAAATAATCGAAGCGACAATTTAAGACTAAGCTAGATTGGGAAGGTAACACAAGGAACAAAGGAAAATGGGACAAGAAGCAATTAAGACCTTAGGGAAGAGATAATAAAGATAATGTAGCACCATCAAATAAGTTCAATGCATCTGACAAAGGACATTGGCATCCATCTGTTGAGCATAACAAAGATGCAGGTTGTAAGCCTATAGAGTGTTGAAATTGTGGCAAAGATCATCATAGGAGATATTGTTCACAGAATCAGGATGGTAGGCCTCCTATATATAGTGCTGAGGAGGCATAGATAGTGGGAGATGTTGGGAAGATTGTTCCTCATATGTTGGAGTGTTGTATAATAGATAGGCATACCATCAGGCATCTATCATTGAGATGGATAGTAAGCTTTCTGATCAAGTTGTTTCTATGTTGATTAACCTTGGATCTAATTATAGCTAGTTAGTCCTGACTTGGTGGATAAGTGTTGTTGAACAAGGAATTTCATGTAGAGTCCTAGTTAGTGCAATTGGATACAATTAAAAAGAAGAGTGTCCATCATTTTGTAAGAGATTGCACATTTGACTTGAATGGTATGCCTACCACATCACATTTCAATGTATTGCCTTCATAGAACCAAGATGGATTATTATGAAAAAGGTATTGAGTGCTTGGATGACAATGGAGAACCAAGAGTCTTATGGGGTAAGAAGAAAGCAATATTAGTTAGAATGGTGACAACTATGCAGGCCAAGTGTAGCCTGAGGAAAGGGTGTGTGTTATTTGCAGTGCACATTTCTGGTGACAAAGGTCAGAAAATCGAGGATGTAGATGTTTTGAGGAGGTTCCTAGTACTACAACAGCTTGCGGATATATTTCCTACAGATATTTTAGAGTTGTCACCTCACAGGGAAGTAGAATTTTGTATTGAGTTGGTGCTAGTGGCAACTTTGGATTTAAAGGAACCTTATAGGATGAGTACACCAGAGTTGGTAGAGTTGAAGTTACAGTTGAAGGAAATGCTTGACAAGGGGTACATTACACCAAGTGTATCACCATGGGGCACACTGATATTGTTTGTGAAGAATAAATATGGTAATATCAAATTATTCATTGATTACATGAAATTAAATAAACTGAACATCAAGAACAAGTATCTATTAGTAGGATTGATGACTTGTTCGATTAGTTGGAGGGAGAAAGAGTGTTCTCTAAGATTGATCTAAGATCCGGATATCAGCAAGTATGCATTAAAGAAGAATACCTTTACAAGACATTTTTTTGGACCAGGTATGGAAATTATGAGTTTGTTGTCATTCCATTTGGTTTAACTAATGCTCCAGCTACATTTATGTGCTTGATGAATAGTGTGTTGCATCCATACTTAGACAAGTTTTTTATTGTGTTCATTCATGATATATTGGTATATTTATGAAATGAAGAATAGCATGTTGCACGTTTGGCAACAATGTTGAGATTGTTGAGAGAGTATCAGTTGCATGTTGAGCTCAACAAGTGCAGTTTCTTTGAGACTGAGGTATGCTACTTGGGACATGTGGTTTCTAAGGATGACATAGTTGTGGACCGAAATAAGATAAGAGTTATGATGGAGTGGGAAGTTCCCTAGAATGTGTATGAGGTGAGATATTTCATGGGGTTGGAATCTTATTGCAGGAGGTTCATCAACAACTTCTCAAAGATTTCTTATCCTATCACATTACTACAGAGGAAAGGTAAGAAGTTTGAATGGATAGAGGAATGTGTAGCTATTTTTGAGTAGCTCAAGCAGTTGTTGAGACACACACCAATGTTAAAGATTGTAGATCTAGGAAAAGCATTTGTAGTATGTACAATGGTTGCAAGAGGGGACTTTGTGGAGTCCTTATGAAGGAAGGACATGTAGTGTGCTATGATTCAGGGAAGTTGAATAAGCATGAGAAGAACTACCCGACACATGATATTGAGTTGGCAGTGATCATAGATGCACTGAAGATGTGGACACACTATCTTCTTGGTATGAGGCTTTTATTGATGAGCGATCATGTGGTTCATGGTATCTATTTGACCAAAAAAATATGAATGGAAGGAAAGATTGGTGGTTGGCCATGATTAGTGAGTTCAATTTTGAGATTTGGTATATCAAAGGTAAAAAGAATAGGGTGGATGTTAGAAAATTATATATTATAGAGAAATGGAACACATAAAATATTGCATAAATATAAATACAAAAAACACAGAAAACAAGAGAGACACAAATATATGTGGTTCTCCTAATTTGGGCTACGTCCATGGAGAAACAACCAGTACTTCCTTTTATATTATCCAACAAAATGAAGAGATACAAACTACAGTAGGTCTATTGTAATTCCCTCTTCTCTCTCACATAATCTCCTCTCTCTTTCTCACTTTGAATACACATCTACATAGCCATATTACAATTCCCTCATATATAGCGAGGGGTTTCCTTTTAGGGAAAAAAAACCCTAAATTAAACATAACTTCCACTGTTAGGTTTTTGCCTAATGAATGACCCAGATTGGTTACAAAATTATAACTTTTTACAAGGGAAATCTACATCTATTTTTAGCTCTGTGGGCATTGCCCTCGATCCCCCGCAAGGTGGAGGCTCCTAAAGATCACTACAACCCCCTGCCCCCCCCCCCCCCCCCACCCACGACCCCACTTTGCAGCACAAAATAATGGGCGCACTACCACCCCATTAGGAACTGGGGTCCAATGCAGCGATACCTTTGAATAAAGAAGATAGTCAGGCTCCACACCCAACACTGGAAAATTCTCTTAGTAGGCAGATACAATTAAATCACTTAGCAGCTATGAAATCCTATGGTAAAGACTTAAAGGATAGGACCTTGTAGGCATCTTAGAAGGATATTGGTATATGGAGATTGTGGACACATTGCAATGGAGTTTGGATAGTGGTACGGGTATAGGTATAGGTGGTAGTACATGTATAGGTACAGGTATAGATGGTGGTAAAAGTACATGTACAGTTGGTGGTATAGATATAGGTAAAGGTAGTGATACAAGTATATTTATAAGCAGTGGTACAGGTACAGGTACAAATGCAAGTGTACAAGATGAGGATTGTCCTCTCACAAAAGTAAGATCGAGAAGATGATCTTGAGGTAGTTTCATGGGAAATCATATTCAGGTCACCCAAGTTATTAGAAGACACTGACAACAGTGAAGAAATTATATTATTGGCTGAATTTTTAGAGAGACATAGTAGATTTTGTTGCTAGGTGTTTGGATTGTTAGTAGGTGAAGGCAAAGTGTAGGCATCCAAGTGGACTGCTACAGCCAATTGCAATTCCAAAGTGGAATTGGGAGATTATTTCAATGAAATTTATTGCAAATTTTCTAAGGACAGTGAGACAACATGATTCCATCATGGTAGGGCTAGACGGTTTGACCAAAGTAGTAGACTTCATTCTAGTGAAGTCTACATTCTTAGCTAGCGATGTAGCACGGAGTTCATTAGAGATGTGGTCAGATTGCATGGATTTCCAAAGAAGATTGTCTTAGACAGGGATACGAAGTTAACTTTATAGTTTTTGAAGGTGTTATTTGCATGTTTGGGCACATAGTTGGCCTTCTGTACATCTTATCATAAGAAAATAGATGGATAGACAAAGAGGGTCAACAAGATATTGGAGGACATGTGGAGGATGTACTTGATGCATCAATAGAAAAAGTAGGAAGAGTATCCTCCACTAGTAGATTTTGCTTATAACAATGGGTACTAGGAGTCACTAAGTATGCATCGCTTTTAGGCATTGTATGGTTATAGTTGTAATAATCTCATCAGTTGGAGTGATCCAATTAATAGAGTGTTGATTGGACCATACATGTTTGAAGACATGGAGTGAGAAATGTAGGTAATCAAGAAGAAATCGAAAAAAACACAGGATAGGAAGAAGAGCTCTGCAGATTGGAATATGTTATTCAAGGAGTTCCACGATGGGGAATAAGTGTACGTGCACATCAAACTGAGGAAGATATCCTTGTGGATTGGATCATGTAGCAAAATTGAACCTCAATTATATGGACCCTTTAGTATTATTGAGAGGATTGGGCTAGTAGCCTATCGACTTGCACTACCTCGGACAATGAAAGTCCATGATGTTTTCCATGTGTTATTGCTTAAGAAGTATGTTAAATATGTTGATCATGTCATTGATTGGTTTGTATTGCAGGTGGAGCTAGAAGGAAAATTCAAGCTGGAATCATGGTGCATTTTACAAAGAAATATTGTCATGCTCCGAACCAAGCAGCCAAGTAGGTTAAGCTGCAATGGATGTAGTTTAGGCATGATAAAGCTACATGGGAGATGGAGGATCATATGTGGGCTATGTATGCTTCCTTATTCACTGATTGAGCAGATGTTTCGGTATATGTTTTGATATATGTTTTTAGTACATGTTTAGTGATGTTCAGTATATTTACATATGTATGTGAATGTAAACACCACCATTAGAAATATTATAAAGCTCCTAGAAGTGGTATGGTTGTCATGTCAATATGATGTTATACTTGTTATGTTGTCATGTTGGTTTGCTTCTCAGCAAGATGAACATTGTAAATACTACAAAAAGATAAGTTATAGAATTCCATGGTTAGTATGTTTTGATTACAATAGACTTATGGTTATGGTTGTTGTTGAAAATTAAGGATGGTGTTCCCCAAAAGGCCAAGGTTCTGTAACAACCCTCATGAAAATTTCATGTAATAAAAATTAATAAAGGAAAAATAAAAACCACAGTTGAGGGGACACTTATTTCGAGCTGAATGTTGGGAAAAAGCATAGTGATGGAGATCACTTGTCATTGATTAATGGCTAAGGATTTGGAAAGGCAAAATGGCATTTTTACACATTTGTTAATGAAAATAATGGAAAATATGAGAAAAAAGAGGTCAAGGGTCACAGGCTTCATGTGATGAAGAAAATGAAGGAAAATAATGGAAAATAGAGAAAAGAGAGGTCTCATTAATAAAAATGTTTCTAAGGATCAGTATACATACTTTTTTCATTTCGGTTTTGGAGCTATCTCTCTATTCTCTCTCCCTCATACTCTTGGACAGCTAGAGTTTTCTTTGAGCACTCTTGGATGGTGTGGCATACATACAATTTTAGAGAAAGAAGGCAAAGGAATAGAAGGAAAGAGAAAGAGGACATTGGGATCAACAATCACAATGAGTTTTTATTGCAGGTACCGAGTTTCATGTACGTTTTCCTCACTAGTATTTGCATGCATGGAAAATGCATTTGGTTTATTGGTCATGATTTGTCACTGACATGGAGGATTGCCTAGATTGACACTGGATTTTCCTAGCCTTGTAATTTCCTATATAGCCATGGTTTTGTGGGTTTATTTATTTTTTTTCTAGTTGGTTCTCATTTTTCCTTTAACTTGGGTTGAGTTATTAGTTCATGGAAGCCCTGGTTGGATAAACACTCCGAAAGCCCTGTAATAGCTTGGGTTAAGTTACTAGTCTTGGATGACTTGGTTGGACAAATGCTTTACAATCCCTTGGTGGGTTGAGTTACTATTATTGGAAGCCCTCATTGGACAAACAATCTAGAATTCCTATGGAATCTGTGGGTTGAGTTACTAGTCCTCGAAGCCTTGGTTGGAAAAACCAGTCTAGAACCCTGCAAGGCTTGGGTAGAGACCAGTCTGATGATGGTTTTGTGATCTTTGACTATGAGGTGGAACCACTGCTTGATGGGTTGAGGTGGATGGCATCTAGAAGCCCTAGATTGTTTTGGATTGATGTTTTTTATGAGATCCCACATTCATTCTTGGAATATGGCATGAGTGTGATTGGATCAAGAGAGTTTTGGCTTAGCCATGTGTTAAAATTGGAAACTAGGGCCAAAATTCATGCGGTTCATCTTATTCATGGTTAATAATATTTTTATTAGATTCCTCTTGTCGAGAGGTGTAGGATTGACATAAATATCATCCAATTCCGATAAGTATTCATGGAGATATGAATTTATTTTGATTATGGAATTATTATCAAGCCAACCTACAACTCATGTAGGCTCAGAAGCCCAACAATTGCATCTATTCAAACACCAACGTTGTGTATAAATGTAGGAGGAATTTTCCTCATTTGGACTCACTCATCTCATCACATCTCTCTCTCTCTACTGCGTAGAAAAGAGTCTCTTCTCTACTGCGTAGAAAAGAGTCTCTTCTCTACTGTGCAGAAAAGGGTCTCTCCCTCACACATGTGAAGCCAGAAGCTATTGAAACTGAAGCTGCAACTGTAGAAGTGAAGCTTGACCTTCATGGACCAGATGATCTCCTCATCTAAACTATGTTGTAGGTTCATCTGAACCTCCTATGAAAGCTGCAACTTTTGGTGGTGGAATCAATCGATCCGACAGCCAGTTTGTGAGAGATCGACTGCCCTAGTTTGAAGGAAGCTGCTGAAACTGAAGCTGCAACTGCAGATCCAAATTTTGACCAGCGTGGACCATTAAACCTCCTCTTCTGAACTATGTTGTAGGTTCATCTTAACCTCATCTAAAGGCTGCAACTTTTGGTGGTGGAATCAAGCTGATCCAATGGTCGATTTGTGAGATATCAATTGCCCTAGTTTTGATGATGAAGCCACTAATGTTGATGCTGCTGATCTAGGGTTTGCTACTGCTGATACAAATCAGATTTACTGTACTATTTCTCTCTAATGAATCATTGAATATAAAAGAAGATTTGATCAAAGGTTTTGCACACAAATTGTGGGGTTTGTCCCTGGCTAGCCGCCACCTCTTGTGTTTCTTGTCTTGGCTTGTTTTCTGTCAATCATTTAATGTTCTATCAACACTTTACTTTATGTACATGTGATTTCTAATTTGTGGAATATAATAAGAAAAAGAAGTAAACTGTTATAAGAATAGAACATACAATAATTGAACATGGTATTAGAGCTGAGGTGAAGACAAAGCCCGAGCAAGAGCAAGAGAAATCACCAAAGAGAAGATTGGTAAGGCTATCCTAAAAGAACTATGGGGTCCACATCACTCTTTCCTACTGAGGACAAGCTCCGGGGAAATCTGACTATCATGGATGGAAGATGTCTATCGATATAACCCTTAAGGATCAAGGAGTGTTGGATCATGCAAGAGGCAATATTGTTGAGCCTCCATCAAATGCATCTGTTGTTGCTAGGAACAAATGGAAAACCGGAGAAGTCAAAACAAAGAAGATCATCCACGACTCTATCGACAAGCACTTCGTGGCCTACATCTCTGTACTGGACACCTCCAAGGAAATCTACAATAAATTGGTGAGTTTATTTAATGCTAATGATTCAAATCAAGTTTTGTTTCTTAGAAATAAGCTAAGGGAAATCAAGAAGGGTAAAGATAACAGTATGCAAACATACTTCTTAAGAATCACCAAGATTAGGAATGATATCCTATCTATTGGGGAGGCTATTACTGACAGGGAAATGGCACTCACGACTCTTGAAGGATTACCATCCGAATGGTACATGTTCAAGACTACTCTTCTAAACAATAATGTAATTCTTGGTTTCGAGGAATTAATGGCTAGATGCATTCAAGAAGAAATAAGGGTAGAAGAGCAAGAAATGCCCTTCCCTAAAGGTCCTCCTACTGCCTTTTCTTCTCATGCTAAGAAAAGAAACAATTCCAGAACTAAATCTAAAAGAAAGGTCGGACCTAAGGGTGGAAGAAAAGGACAATGTTACATTTGCAATAAAGTAGGTCACTATGCAAGGGAATGCCCTGATAGAAAGGACTCTCACCATGATGATGATCAAAATCCCTCTCATGGTAATCGAAGGGATGGAAAATTCAATAGCAAAGGTAAAAGGAATGCTGGAAATCAAGGAAGAGGACAACCATTCAAGAAGGCTAGAAATTCTAGGATGTATTAAATGCACCTAACCTATGACACATCTCCTCAGTCCGAACTTTGGCATTGGAGGTTTTCCCAGCTTCATTACAAAGATCTACCCAATGTAAGACATATGGTAATAGGGATGCCTGAATTCCGGTAGAAAAAGAAGGTGTATGTACAGGATATGCTGAAGGAAAGCTCAAAAGGGGACCATTCCACTCAATCCTAAGCAAGACCTCTGATATATTACAATTGGTTCACTCAGGAATACCTGAGGTTGGTGTTAAGAGGGAGACTACTAAACCACATACTCCAAAGAAGAATGGTGTGGCACCGTACGATTGTGGAAGCTATCTCTATGGGTAGATGATGTAACAATGCATGATGTGGAAGAACCGATGGATCCTATTTATCCACATGAGCCTTCCTCTTCCAGGAAGAGGCCTTCATGGCTTAGGGGGATACTTGATGATGTTGAAAGACATGCTGCACTGTGAGGAACCTTCAGTGAAAGTAAGAAACCCAACAGGTATCAAGGATACTTGATCAGTATGAGCACAATCATACAAAATGAGCCTTCATCATTGTCAGATGTCATCAAGCATAAGGTATGGAGGTATGCTATGATCATTATGGAGAATGATGTCTGGGAAGTACTTCCCAAACCCCAGGACAAGACAATTGTTAATTCAAAATGGCTTTACAAGATAAAGTTGTAGCAGATAGAAGTACGAAATAGTATAAGGCTCATTTTATTGCTCATGGTTTCTCCTAGAAGGAAGGTATAGACTATGATGTGATATTTGCACCTGTTGCAAGATATACGACCATCCACTTGATCATATCCCTTATGGTTTCACAAGGATGGAACCTACATCAAATGGATGTCAAGATCGTGTTCTTACATGGTTCAATCAAAGAAGAGGTCTATGTGGAGTAACCCGAAGGGTTTGAGATTTATGATTGAAAATATCATGTATGCAGGTTGAAGAAGGCTCTCTTTGGGCTGAAGCAAGCACCCCGAGCATGGAATGAGAGGATCGATAGCTACTTGATGAAGCTAGGATTCACTAGGAGTGAAGCTAATCCTAACCTTTACTTTAAGGTTGAAGATGACAAGTCTCTCATACTGGTGTTGTATGTGGATGACTCTTTCTAATAGGTGCATACCCTCTCATTCACAAATGTAAGAGGGAGTTGGCTTCTAAATTTGAAATGAAAAACCTCGGACTTGAATTGTGACAGAAGCTAAGGGAAATTTTCCTATCTCAAGGAAAATATGTGGTGAAGATTCTGAAAAGATTTGGTATGGCAGACTACAAGCCTATGACTACCTCGAGGATCTTAACTTTCAGAAGTTATATGCTAGTGATGCTGGACTAGATTTGGGAAATGCCTCTGAGTTTCAAAAACTCATTCGCGTTGATGTTCTTGGTGAACCTCCATCCGAACATATGTTTTGCAGTTAGCAATGTGAGCTCATATTTGGTTGAGCCTCACTATATTGGTGCCAAGAATCTTCTAAGATGTCTTCAGGACACAATCTCTCATGGATTGAGATACACTACCAGAAATATGAAATTGCATGATTATTCGAATGTTGATTGGGCAGGTAGTGTGGAGGATCATTGGAGCACTTTTTAGTGTTATTTCTCTCTGGATTCTACTTCAATGTAATGGATGAGAAGGAAGCAGAATTCGGTTGCCATAAGCACTGCTGACACCGGATACATATCTATGAGTATGATCTCGTATGAAGCTACCTGGTTGGGGAAGCTCTTCAGTGAGCTGTTTGAACACATACCATTGTGATTCTCTGTAACAACTAGAGGTGGGATTCAACTATTAAGGAATCCCATATTCGTCGATTGCTCCAGTAGATAGAAATCATCTGGGATATGGTAGGTCGATGAGAAAGGAGGCTCCATCGCATTAAGATGATGTACAGGTAGATACACCTTGTCAAAGCCCCGAGGAAAGATCTAATCTGTGATTTTCCCAAATGACTTGGAGTCATCAAGAAACCCTTGTACAAGGGTCCTGCATGTTGCATACATTGAGCTCCGGGAGCTCTGAGGGCTTGTGGTTCTTACTGGAGCAACATACGACCATAGGGTGACTCACCCTCCCTTGGTGGTGCACACTGAAACAAGATGATTCGCTATCTTGTGCGACAAGATGATTCTCTCTCTTGTGGAAAAGGATAATTTGCTCTCCTGTATAGCAAGATGATTAGTTCTCCTATGGGGCTTGGATTGATGTGTTCTCCATGGCGATTGTAGCAACATTGATGTGTTCTCCAGTGAGGCCTGGATTTATGTGTTCTCCATGGCGATTGTAGCAGGATTGATGTGTTCTCCTGTGAGGCCTAGATTGATGTGTTCTCCATGGTGGCATGGATTGATGTTTTCTCCATGGAAATTGTAGCAGGATTGATGTGTTCTCCTGTGAGGATGGGATTGATTAAGATCTCCAGTCGAGGCATCCTACCCATGTAGTCTGGGACTCATGGGAAGTACCTCTCATCTGATCAATGAGCAGGGAAATGAAGTTAGGGACCATAGCAGTACCGATGGATGCATCGTTGTATCTACCATACTCCCTATGCTAGGATAACCTTCATTGATCGAGGATCAATGATACTGGTCTAGGACCAGTGGTAGGAGTGGTACATACTATGACACTGACCTCGGGTTAGTTGTTACTAGTCTGGGACCAGTGGTACACACTCTAAGACTGACTTTGAGTCAGTGGAGGATGTTATTGGTCTAGGACCAGTGGTAGGAGTTGTACTCACTATGATGCTGACTTCAGGTTGGTTGAGACTGGTTTGGGACCAGTGGTACATACTCTAATATTGACTTTGAGTTAGTATGATACATCCTCGATCATTTCTTCTTCTTCATAACTCGGACAAAAGCAGCATAGAGCATAACAGAGCAGAGCTGTATAGATTAGTACAGGGTAGAATAAGACAAAGTAGAACAAGCAGAATGGATCAGAGTAGGGCAAGGGTTAGGCTGTACAGGGCAGTGCTTTTGATGGATGAATAGTAATGACTGATAGACAGATTGCAGATGAAGTTCTCCCTAGTTGAGAGGGAGTGTTAAAATTGGAAACTAGGGCCAAACTTCATGTGGGTCATCTTATTCATGGTTGATAATATTTTTATTAGATTCCTCTCGTCGAGAGGTGTAGGATTGATATAAATATCATCTGATTCTGATAAGTATTCATGGAGATATGAATTTATTTTGATTATGGAATTATTATCAAACCGACCTACAACTCATGTAAGTTCAGAAGCCCAATAGTCGCATCTATTCAAACATCAACATTGTGTATAAATATAGGAGGAATTTTCCTCATTTTCACTCAGTCATCTCATCACATCTCTCTCTCTCTACTGCGCAGAAAAAAGTCTCTTCTCTACTGCGCAGAAAAAAATCTCTTCTCTACTACGCAGAAAATGGTCTCTCCCTCACACATGTGAAGCCAGAAGCTACTGAAACTGAAGCTGCAACTGCAGAAGTAAAGTTTGACCTGCATGGACTAGAAGATCTCCTCATCTGAATTGTGTTGTAGGTTCATCTGAACCTCCTCTAGAAGCCGCAACTTTTGGTGGTGGAATCATGCCGATCCGACGGTCGATTTATGAGAAACCGTCTGCCCTAGTTTGATGATGAAGCCACTACTGCTGATGTTGCTGATCTAAGGCTTGCTACTGCTAATATAAATCAGATTTATTGTACTATTTCTCTCTGCTGAATTATTGAAGATAAAAGAATATTTGATCAAAGGGTTTCCCAACACATTGTGGGGTTTTTCCCTGGCTAGCCGCCACATCTTGTGTCTCTTGTCTTGGCTTGTTTTCCGTCTATCGTTTAATGTTCTATCTGCACTTTACTTTATGTACATGTGATTGCTAATCCGTGGAATATAATAAGAAAAAGAAGTAAGCAGTTATAAGCATAGAACATACCATAACTTAATAGTAGTTTAGCACATTTTACCTGAGATTCTCCTTCTTAGCTTAGAACGATTTTGTCCCATATTTCTTTAGTTAATTTGAGCTGCATAACTTTGACAAACTCTGATTGTGACATACTTCCCAATAATGTATTGGCAGCCCTAGCATTGGTTTCATATTGCTTTTTACCTACCGTATTTGTAGGAATTGCAGATGGAAATGTATATCCTCCTTCCACGATTTCCAAGACATTTGTTCCAAGTGATTGTAGATAGGTTGTGGTTATTATCTTCCAATAAAAAAGGTTTCTCCCATCAAAGATTGTCGGTCTGATGGATCCCATGCTTTCTTGATTACTCATGATGATGGATCTTCTTTCAAGCAATCAAGCTTCATCTGAAGGACCTGCGCTAATACCAATTGTTGGAAATAACACTGAGAGGGGGGTTGAATGAGTATTATCAAATCAATAATTTAATTTTCCAAACAGATTTGTATACGCTACTTTAGCTAAGTGAACTAGCGCGTATACGCGACTGCACTCAAAGCAACCAGTGTATATGTAGAGAACTTTTGATTTACCCAATTTATCATGCATTGAACTTTAACCAGTATATCATAGATTTATTAGACAGTGCAGTAAAAATAAGAATAAAGAATCACATGTAAGAAACACACATGAACACCAAGCTATAAGGTGGAAACCCAATGTGGGTGAAAACCACCTGCTACTGTCATCTCTATCTTCTTTTAATAATAAGAAAATTTGTTTACAATTTAGCACTGGTGCAGACTTCTACCTGCAGAAGGTTACAACCTTCTCTCGTTCTCCAAATTCTACTGGAAGGGAGCTACAACCCCCTAACTCTTGTACTAGCTGATATGTTTATTAGTACGTAGGTTGCGACCTATAGAAGGCTACGACCTTCTTTATTCCTCCAAGGACCACGTTTCATAAAATTTCAGACTGGATCCATCAACAAAATCATAATTGTAATTCAATAATCAAATACATCTGCATCATCTAATCACTTTCTGAATCAACCACAACCGAATCAATCAATCACTTTGACAACCCATCAATATGATCATTCAGAATACTATCACCAAACTACAGTAACCAGAACCCAAAACTCTGCAACAGCAAATAGACACAACTGAAAACATACTATATAAGCTATACGCTACTTCCATGTGTTGAACTTGCGTGTATACGTGCTTTTCTGAAAGCCAAATAGTGTATACATCTACAAATATTAATTCATAATTCTACAGCTATTCCAGACTTCAGTTATACCCAGATCATAATATTTACAGAACAACACATGTGTCAGTATTCAGATCTAGAATAAACATGATCAAACCATATAAAGATAATTCATTTCAAGCCTTAAGATCCTGATCCATCATTAGATCTTATTCTCCATCAACTGCTAAGGTTCATCCCTGGTTCAAATCAAGCACAACACCATAATCCAATAACCTGCATACTAGATCTCACACTTCATCAGATATTCAATACTTGCACACCTAGCCTAATGATCTTCTCCTCCTTTTATAGTTTTATGCCTTTCTCAATACCATGGGCCGAAACCACTTAGGACCAATACCTTGGACCAAATACCTAGGTTCAATACCTTGGACTAGATACCTTTGACCAATACCATGGATCAAAATACCATGGACCAAATACCTTGGACCAAAAATTTAGTTTTCCAATTTATTCGTGCTTTTCCTTCTATGAAAATGCGTGTGTATGTATACGCTACTTGTGTTCAGTGAACTTGTGTGTATACTCACCTTGGTCAAGGTGAACCTATGTATACCTCTCTTTCTTCATTCTTGTAGTCTGATTTGTAATTCCTTGTTGTTAACCTGTTGTACTGTGATCTTTCATCTGAGTGAGTTTCCATCAAGAACAACACCTGTATCATAATGCCAACACTTCTTTATGCATAATATTGATTTTTAAATGGTTGAAACCACTTAATATTAATCACTCTATATAATGTATCACGTGGTTGCAGATCATTTGTATGGACGAGGGAGGGGGTATGTGCTAGTGCGGGGGAGGGGGTATATCTTTATGTTTCCTTATGTAGAGAAGGAGGTATGTGCGGGCTAGCTTGTTTAACGATACAAATATTTCATATTTATTTAATTTCATATGTTTATGTGACTCAGGGTACATATGTGTATATGATGTGTCTTGTGTAACATGTCTCACATGAAAAATAGTTACACGTGGTGATTATACATGAAAACGAGAAATATATAGTTGAACGACATTGACAGTGTCATTGATTGAGAAGGTAATTTTAAGTACAAAATAGAAATGGCTAGCAATTTTCTCCTTGCCGAATGCATTTAGAGGCTGGGAGTATTGTTCGATTTTTTGTGTCCTTACAAGAACTTTTATCTCCAAAGTCAGCATTGCATAAGATCACATCTTCGGCTTTCAACTAGGGCTAAATGGAATCTCTAAATGTCACATGAAAACTATGAAATCTTGAACATAGAGCAATGTAGTATGATGTTTATTGTTATCAATAGCTAATACAAGTTGGAGATGTTATTCAAGTTCAATTGGAAATCGAGGTTTTTTTTGCAAGAAATCATAAATATGAACGACAGACAACACTTCAATGATCATTGTTTTCCCTTTCCACATAGTGAAATCTCTATGCATATGCATTTGTTAATCCTTAATACCTCTACAGGGTTGCATGGCCTTAATGAGGTAGGGAAGCATTTCTTTGATTAGTGCTCTGACACGTATTGCTAGTGCATTTATTTTTCATTATTTCATTTTAAGTTGTTTTTTGTTTAAAACTTTTACAAATTTAGCTATATGGAAGAGGATTTGAATACAACTCTAATTACGCCGAATGAAGGATCTACGAAAAACGGGGATGAAAATATGATTTTATTCCCCAGAGAACGGGTTATTGGCAATGTTTCTGTGATATTTTTGTGAATGTGTTGTGGCATAATGGGAATTTTATTTGGCAAAGAGCCTTATGATTTTAGTAGAATTTTATTTTTTTCGTGAGGTTTAATTCACATAAATTAAAGCACAATTTCAATGTAATTAATCATATTAGCCTTGCAACTATTAACTGTTTCCACAACACTTTAATGTTAATTATCATAATGTGTTACTCCTATATGAAAAGTTGGCATTGCATAAGATCACATCTTCAACTTTCAGTTGAGTCTAAATGGCATCTCTAAATATCGTATGAAAAGCATGAAATGCTGAACATAAAGCAATGAAAGCTAATATAGGTTGGAGATGTTGTTCAAGCTTAATTGAAAATCAAGGATGTAGTTTGCAAGAAATCATGAATCTGAAAGACAATCAACACTCGAATGATCACAATTTTTCTCTCCACATAGTGAAAGTTGTCTACACAAGCATTTATTAATAGTTGTATGGAGGTGCAAGACCTTTACGACATTAGGATATTCCGACACATAGGAAATAGTTAAGTATAACTTGGTCTAGTGTAGAGTTAGGTAAAGTGTGTTTCTTTACTATGTACTTTTGTAGCTTACAATCCGATGTTCATGATATGTAGTGATCTGATGGTTCATTCTCTCCTGGGTATTACCGATAGTTGATCCATGGCATAAAACCCGATTGGTCCATGATCTCTATTTACAGAGCTTGGAGGTTCATTTGTAGGGTAACTGTTCATGAGAGAAGCTTATGTAAATTTTCATTCTTTTATTTAATAAATTTCCTGAAGTGGCTGCGTTGGCTCAGGCCGTGGACTATTTCCCTCTTTGAGGGTTTTAACCACATCAACAATACTGGTGTATTGATCTGTGATCTGTTTGTGAGCAGTGTCCTTTGGTGTTCTGTCTAAGGAACTTACCCTGTAAATTCTTACATGGTATCAGAGCTATTTGAGGGTTGCATCCGTTGTTGTTCCAAATCTAAAGCCGGTAGAAGTGCATCCAACTGTCGTTTCCTAGATGTACTGTTACTGACTACTTTTAGGCCAAGAGGACTACTCTATTGTGTTAGGAGCATCTTTTCCAGTGAGGAACCCCTTTCATTTGACGCGAAAAGGTTTTTGGTAGCCCTAGCTACGTCATTTTTAAGATCTGGAGGTATATAGTGTTTATTTGCAATTTTTAGTTATATTCTCTGTTTATTTCAGTTTATTTAGATCTTTGTTTTTTTATTACCAGATATATACCTTTCATTTCTGCATATGCTCTTTTCCCCACGACTCTGTGCGATCTAGACAAATCAGAAATAGAAAGGAAGGATTTTTCTCATTCGTATGCTCTTTTCCACCGCGCCTTAGTGTGATCTCGGAAAATTAGAAACATTGAGGAAAATATTTAGTTTCTGGCTAAAGCTAACTTCAAGCCATAAAAACAAAACAAAAAACAAAAAACAACCCCCCCCCTTCCTCCTTTCCAAAAATTACTAACCTTTTAAACTAGCTCACTTGGTCCAAAGCTACTTTATGAGAGTAGAGGTCTTGAGTTCAAGTCTTTCCTTTTGTTGAGCTAATTAGATTAAGTTTGGAAAGGGGGCAATTTTTTTTTAAATATAACATTATCATTCATTTCCGCACATTCCTGCACTTCGTCGGCATCTTCAAAAAATTTTCTTCAAAAAGCCATAACTTCTTCATCCGAAAGCCGTTTTCAGAGCCGTTTTTTTGAATCATCCTAACTCTTAGAGATATTTCCATTGGAACACTCAATTTCAGCATATATAGCTTTAGTTTCTGTTAAAATGGAAAGTCCATGCCAAGTTATTCTTGACAACACCAACTACTTCCAATGGTGGTCCTGTTATCACTCAAATGTTTTCCTTAGAAGTTATCAAAGAAGGAATAGTCTAAGGTAACCACAAACCTAATCTTTTAGACTCGAGTTCTAGCCAACCTAAGTCCAGGGAGGGCTCTCTCTTTATAATTTAACTTTGTTTTTGGGTAAGATTTCAAGCTAGTTCTTAATGCTCATGATTGTTTGTTTTGATTGGGTGGTGGAATTATGAGAATAGATGGGCAGAGCAAGTATTCATGCCATTGGGCTATGGAGTCAATCAGGAGTGGCTGAAATGGATGTGATCAATCACTAAGGTAAGACTCAAGAGTGCACAGGGCAGGCTAGCACAGCAAAAGAAAATCTACAAGTTCAAATGGATGAGGTAGTCCTAACCAAGGCAAAGGGTAATGAAGAATCCTTAACCGGAATTAAGATGAAGAAAGGAAGGATGATTAGTAAAAAAGGGCAATGAAGAATCCTTTACTACCAAAGGAGGGTAAACTATGGAAGTAAGGGAGCAATTAAGAATTCCCAGACCAAGACATTTTAGTAGAAAACATATAGAAAGCACACAATTAAAACAGAGAGCATTTAAGCTAATTCTGATGATATCATTCCTTGTTTACTTTTAAAATTTCATAAGAGGCACATATGAATATTTATAACATGAAGAGAAAACAATATTTAATCCAACTGTGCTTGAGAATCCAGTGAAATGTCCTTAGCTTTATTTCATATCCAGCAAAACTAGTCCAGTCTTGAATACAAAAGCTCCTTGGCTCAATATAAAATGTCTATAGAAATGTATTTTAATCCACCCTAATTACTTCAATTTGTGAAGTATTATACAAAAAATGATACAAAATACCTCATAACCATATGAGAATTATTCTAGGAAATAGAAAATAACTTCAACACAAAGATAGAGACAGATGAAGAATTGTTTTTTTGTTGTCCCTTTTATTGTGACTGTGTTGGCTGTTTTAATTCAGATTTGGCTCTTTCAGTTTCTTTGTAATTGTGTGCTGGAATCACTTTCTATCTTCTACCTACTAATACTCTTTACATGTTCTGCTTTGACCCTGTATTACATGTTTTGCCTAGTAGCCATGTTTACCATGTAGATTTACTGCAGTAACTTTATAGTAAATCTGTAAGATTTGTCCACCATTCACTGCCAGGTAATTTCATCCTTGTCATGTTTCTGTATATTTCATCAGCTTCTGTATACATAGAAAAATTTGGCATGATGGTAAACAAGTGCTTTACCTCATGCTCTATGAAAAACAGATTTTCAAGACTATCATATAATACCTTGCTAATGGGTAGAGCTTTTACCCCTAAAGTACTAGCTTTGGTTGTTGGCCAACTTGTTCAGGCTTTCAATGTAATCACTCTGAGACATTCGCTTGTCATTTATTACCATAGGACTGGGGATTCCTTTTTCTCTCAAAATTTCATACTTTGTCATAAAGCTGTCAATATCGGTTTGAATGCTTTAGCACCTTTTCTCCAAATTGAGCATCAAGTTCCTTTTGGTGAGAACCTTCTTGATTTCTATGATTGTTGTTGTTATATCTTCTATTTCCAGTTCATCAAGCTGATATATGTTTCTGTTGTTCGGGAATGTTATCAATTAATTGGCTTCTTTAGGTTTATCTCCCAATTCTTCCATTGTTTTGTGGATTGCTTCTGTAGCCACTTTGACTAGTTTAGTCTATTCCAAAACAACTTGAATAGATGGCCAAACATCATTGATGGAATCAACGATGTTGGCCCAAAGAATTTCTTTCATGTCTCCAAGTGGTTATTGCAATGTCAACTCCTTCTCAAGGACTCTGATTCTTTCTCCCATTCTTTGATTCTTTTGAGCTTCTTCTTTCTATTGTATTTGTGCAATTTTACAATTAGTTTCCAAACTTGACACTTGTTCTCTAAGTTTTTTAATCTCAGTGGCCTGGATGCTCATTTCTTCCATGGCCTTGATCAATTTAGCAGTCTTCTCTGTTGGTGTTCCTATGCTTGTTGATGTACCTGTAATTGGCAAAGCAGTAGCTGGTGGAATTGTTGGTGCTAATGCAACAGCCAACGTGGAGGGTACTGTTGTGGAGACTGTTGGAATTACAGTCTGAGGAGTGGCAGCCAACTCACTCTATTTAGATTGTATCAAGTTATCCAGCTCCTTCTTTTTCTCTTTGAGTTGTTCATCAAGCTTTAGGACCAAGTCCATAAGCTCTTCCTCCTTCTTGGTTTCCATTACTTCAGCTATCTGAGGATGATGAAGAGGAGGAATCTTGAGCTGCTTTTTCAGTGTAGCTATGTCATCATTTTTCTTCTTAATAAGATTTTCTGCAGCTTTCACGTCTTTAGCATCATGGCCCAATTCTATGACTAACTCCTCTAGCTACTTTATTCTAGTATCTTTGGCCTATGAAGAGGCCTTTTCTAACTGGAATTGTGATGATATATTATTCAGCAAATTTTGGAGTTGGTGGGTTGCAATTGCCTTTCTAGTCAAGGTGGAGTAAACCATTTCACCAGTCTACTTGTGTAGTTCTATTTGGTCAATAGGATGAATATCCTTTGCCAATACTTCAAAATTTTCTTTTAGATAATCTGCCATTGATCTGGGTTGTTGTGTAGTTGGTTTCAAAAAACTCATCTGCATCTTACCTTCCTTTATGTCAAAGGCTGACATTAGCCTCATTTGATTTGTTGGAGCCATTTTCAAGTGAAATGCATAACTTAGGGCCTTTAACCTTTCATTCTTGGCCTTGATTTCTTTGTATTTCTCTTTTAAGTCCCGGCCCTAACCACTTGGAGCTCTAAAGGAGGATACTTCCACGCTCTGTTGTCTTTCCAACATTTGAACCTATGAGGTGGAAGGTTCTTGTGTACCTCCTGAAGGAGTGGTATGCATGTTTTCTTCTCTTTCTACACCTGTAGTCCATGTTGTCTCCTCAGTATACTCCTGTTATGAGAATGGGTTCAACCTTTGCCTCTTGACAAAGGTCTGAGAAATAGGTTGATTGGAAGGAGTGGCCTCCTCTCTATCTCTTTTAAGGTTCCTCTCCTCATTTATAGGAGTCTGTAAAATAGGAGGATTGCTCATGTTTTGTTCTGGTTGAGCAAGTTCTTCTAAAATCTCAGGTTGTTCTGACTCTTCTAGCTGCTCTGATTCTTCTAGTTGCCCTGATGGCCCTTCTTCTGTCATTTTCCCACTATGTCCCTGTGATTGTCTTTGAGATTGGGACTCTCCTGGAACTTGTACAAATGAATCCTCATCAAGTATTGTCTCTAAATAAAACAATACATTATCGACAGCAACCTCTGTGCTATCTCGGTCTACCAAAGTGTTTTCCATCCATTCAAGTTGATTAGCATACTGTTCAATTTCAAGAATCCTATGGTGGATGTAAGGAGACAATTTGTTTTTCTATCTTCTGTTACAAATGACATCAAAGGGGTCATAATTCCAGATGGAACTTTGTTTGAGTTTGAGCCCTTGAAGAATTTCATCTGCAACCCTTCCAACTTCTCTATTGTTACACACAAAGGAGCCTAGCTAGTCTTTTATCCTAAGCTGAACTTTCTTCTTGGCTTTCACAAAATGCACTTCATCAGAGTTGATTATTTGCCTGTAGTACTCTATGGAAAATAACCTCATGCGAAGGTATTTTGGCAGTTTGTGAGGTGGCAATTCACAGCCATATATTCTGATCTTTATGTGGTTTTGGTATAAATATCAATTTCCCACTTTATACTGTTTGGATAGATGAATGACCCTCCTGATATCTGCACTTATTCTTGGAGAAGGACTTCCTATCAGCATAGTCATTGTATGCACAAATAGATCTATAAAATCTGTATAGGGATATGGAGATTCATATTTGTGGAATAGAGGGGTCTAGAAGACCACTAATCTAGGATTTCCCCTGGTGTCAAGCTTCTAAATATGGAAGGGGAAATTTTTCAGCTTAATAGTAAAGAAAGAGATGGTATAACACTGCTGAGGATTTGAATACTCTCTCATTTTCCAACCTCATGAACTGATCATGGATTTTGTCTGAGATGAATTTTTCATAGTCAAACATGATGGCAAAGGGTTGCCCAGGGGTGAAAATGGACATGTAGGCAAAAATAATCTCATATACATATTCTCTAGTAGTGTAGCCTACTATGTTGGATATCATTGATATGATGTCTTTGCCAAGCTGAGTAAATAAGCATGACATGTAAGGAGGGGGATCCTTTGGTATGTACTTTTCTTCTATAATGAAAGTCTAGAGTATTTGAGCACTTTTGGAACGAGGGAGTTTATGGAATCTGTCAAGCAAGTCTGCAATGGTAAGGGGAGTGAGGTTTTGATCAGGTTGCAACTGCAACATTTCATTTATGGACTCAGCGGTGATGGTGAAAAGTATTGTCTGGTCTGGGGACATCACCGCTCTTAAGGTGGGATTGTAGCTCACATGACAATAGTGAATAATTTCTAGGAAGATATGGACACTCGGGAACTGGTACTTGCGTAGGTTTGATTCCCAGAGACCGATTTTACCTTCATGGTTCAAATATTGGTCTCTGTGTCTGCAGTATAATTTCAATGGATATTCTTCAAAAATGATGTCTTCAATCTGAAAGTCCTTGTCTACCAGGGGAAGATGATCTAAGTCCCTGTGAGGAGTAGAAATGGGCATGACATTCAATGCAATTGGGGCATCCATCCTTGGTTCTTGTGGATTCAAGGATGGGGGCAAAGGGTTTTAGTGAAATTGGGGAAAATTGGTCTATTTCAGGTTATTTTGGAGTCACCAGGCAACTTATCTTACTAATTTACTTAGTAATTTGAAGCAATCTAGTTTAGGTTTGGTAATAAAACAGGTTTTTTTTAGTCAATTTGGGGTAAATACCAGGTTTCAGCCTTTGAATGGAGTAATGGCGATTGTGCACTATTTACAGGAAGTGCATGCATTTGAAAGGTGGTTTGGAGTTTCAACAGGTTCAGTAATTTGGCAGTTGGTCGCAGGTTGACAGTTGCACGTACTCTGGTGCTTGCATGGAGGTCAGAATGTTCTTTTTCACGATAAAATGAAAAACTATAAGTTTTTTAGTTTTATTCATAAAGTCAATGATTTTGGCAAGTACTCTAGGGAAAGGAAAACTTGGCATTAAGCGAGAGATGTGACATTTTGGCGGTTAGTGGGAGGCAGTAAGCGGAATCCATCACACTACTTTTTGGGATAAAGTGGTTTTGAGGGGAGGCCACCCGATGCCATTCATCGAGCGCCACGCAGCAGTGGGGTGAAAGTGAAACCACCCACATCGAGCGATTAAAGGTCGGCTTTCAAAGGTCGCCTGATATGAGTGTCGACCTTTGGATCAAAAGGGGCTAGATCACACAGTGATCAGGGCGATGATTTGATGTGAGGTTTAATGGAGGGGCCCGACAGGGTTTTTAATGTGCTGAAGGATTAATAAATGAAGGATTATGGGGGGTTAATGAATTCGGGAGCAATTTCATTGGTGAGGACATATTATTAATTAATCACTATTTGAATAATTAACCTCTTTTATTTCGGCGATGGGTCATGGTTCTTAATTAGTCGCTGTTTGACTAATTAATCCATCTAACAATGATATTCAATAAAAGGTTTATTTTTCAAACTTCGTGGCAAGATATTAACATAGGGGTTTTTAATAAAACATATGGGAAAGGGGTATTTTCGGGATTTAATAAATAAAGTTAGAAGTTAATATGAAATGAAAGCGGAAAATGAAGTGCGCTAAGTGTAATGTATGTAGAATTTATGTGCTTTTCATATTAAACAATTTAACTTAGGCTAAATGAGCATTTGTGGGTTTTTGTGAAAAAAAAAGGGGCTTGCTTGGGGTTGATTACTTTCCCTAGGAAAATAGTGCTTTTACCTTAGGAAAAGAGATGTTTTAAGGGAAATTAGTGAATTATGGAGGGGATGAATGTTTAAGAGGGAAATTTAGTACTTAGAACCTATCAGTTATTCGGTCGAGAGTCCTGTCCCTCCAAAAGTCAGAGAAATGCTCTGAGCCCTTTTAACTTAAGGTTTTAGGTACTTTTTTCTTTACTTATGGGAAATTAGTAAACTTAAAGGTAAAATTAATGGGGAAATTAATCACTTGAATTTGTGTAAATTCTCAATTATCATCCATACTTTGACAACTTGATGATGAAAGTAAATGATATGATCTTAACTAATCATTCATCACAATTCTGCAACCATTCAAATACTTGCTCATCTACTCATCCTACCATTTTTTCTACTCTTTATTAGGGTGCACTTGAACTGGAAAACACTTATCAATCCTTTTCTTTTCTTTTTACAAAAGTAATCTATCTAAGTCTAACCTTATTACATCCAAGGACTCAAATTAAACTTTTGAGCTCCTTTTATTTACTCTACCTATCTACTTATCTGCCAAGATTAACAGTTTGGTCAAATTTTATTCTCTATCTCTAAACATGAAATTCAAAACATGAAATAGCCAAGTTTAAATTGTTTTACCATCCATGGATTGCGACAAAGGTAACAAGATGCACACAATCTTTTTATTTTACATCAAAAGTAAATAGTAGTGGAATTTTGACTTGCGCACTTTCATGGTCTTTTTGTTTTTCCCTGTGGTTCATTTTTTCATCTTTTTTTACCTTTTTACTCTTTTTGTCCTTTGATTTTTATTTTAGGACATACCCTCTTTACATTTTTTTACTTTTTTTTTTGTTTTTTTTTAATATGGAAAACATTTGCAGAAAGCAAAGGTATGTACATATTACAAAGTTGACCTCAGCCATTCAAAAATTATGACACCTATTGGTATAGTAACATAACAAGTCCTACATTGTGTATTTACTTAGAAGTAAAGGTCTTTATAGAATAGCCTCAGGCCAAGAAACCAAACCGAAAGATGAAGATATGGCAGCGAAATGGAAAAATAAGTTTTTGGAATCAAAAATGAACTTAGAGCCCATCAACTCAAAAATGAGTTGCTTACATTGGACCCTAATAATTTTTCCTCCATTGAAGATTTTTTGTCCAAGTTCAAGACCCTTAGACTTCTCTTGGAAGGTGTTAAGGTTAAG
>APFE030080453.1:105740-120370 GCA_000404065.3 Pinus taeda
TGGCCAAAAACAAAGCCATGTTTTCTTCTTTAAATGATTGTAACACCAAAAATATATATGTTTGTGATGATAGATCTCTTAGTGTTGTAGGGACTAGAACTGTTCATATAGACAATGGTCATTCAATGATGTATTAGGTGTTCTAACCTTATCCTGCATCCTTTTATCTATATATCAGATAACTCATTCAGGTGAAGGTAAAATCATTGAAATTTCACCTCATGATGTTGTAATTAAGGACCTAAGAGATCCTAGATAGATTTTAGCTACTGGCATTGCTGATGATTCTACAAGGTTGTATAAGTTTAACAAATTTGGGTCATCAAATATTCCCTCGGTATTTGTTTCTCTTAATGATGAAGTGAGCAAACTTTGGCATGAACGATTTGGTCACTTAAACTATCGCTTCCTTCATAATCTATATAAAGAAAATATGGTGACAGGCCTTCCAATGGTATCTTGCAGAGATGGTGTTTGTTCTGAATTTGTACTCATAAAACATAATTGGGATACTTTTGAAAAACAAGCCGCTTGGCACGCCTCAGCCCCTTTACAGCTTGTGCACACTGATTTGTGTGGTCCACTTCCTATTGCTTCATTCTCTGGCTGCAAGTATTTCTTAACGTTCATTGATGATTTCTCCAGACGCACTTGGGTATACTTCTTAAAACTCAAGAGCGAAGTATTTAACACATTTTTGGCCTTCAAAGCCTTTGTTGAAAAACAATCTGGACATCAAATTCTTAAGCTAAGAACTGATAATGGTGGAGAATATGTTAAAAACACATTCATCAACTTTTGCACCGAAAATGGAATTCAAGTGCAACATACTGTTCCATACACTCCACAACAAAATGGTGTAGCTGAAAGGAAAAATCGCACCTTAAAGGAAATGGCTAATTGTATGCTGCAATCTAAAGGACTCAGTCTTAGTTTTTGGGTCGAAGCAATTAATTGTGCAATTTATATAATAAATCGCACTCCTACTAAGGTTTTAAAGAATATCACTCCAGAAGAAGCTTGGAGTTCCATTAAACTAGATGTAAGTCACTTTCGTGTTTTTGGAAGTGAAGCATGGGCCCATATTCCAGATGAAAAGCATAAAGCTTTAGAACCTAAGAGTGAGAATGTATTTTTGTTGGATATTTTGAAGATGTAAAAGGTATAGAGTTATTCCATTTAAGTTCAAAAATGTTATCATTAGAAGAGGTGTAAAGTTTGCTGAAAATATATCGGCCTGCGAGCCTAGTTCGGCGGATGTGCCACCTCTTCTATCTCTTCTACTTTTGAAAATATTTCTTCTTCAGATGATGACAGCGAGGATAACAATCCTCCCCCACCTTCTCAGGACCCTCTTTCAGCTCCTTAGCTTCCAAAATGGGTCTATGCTCCTCGAGATGCAATAGGTGCTCTTGCTGATGATCCAGGTGGCTCCAGAAAGACACACAGGACAAATAGGGTTTATGAACGCACGAAAATAAAAACGTTCCGAATGATGTTTACTTAGGACCAGAGCGTAGATCTCATCGTCCTAATTCCCATGGTGCGAACAACACTCCAATCCATGTCTGGATGATGGAGTTATCGCGAAAAGAGTTTGCCTTGGTTCATTTGAAAAAGGAGGCTTTTCCTCTAAAAATGTGTCTAAAAGCCTTATAAGGAAAATCGCAATCGGAGGGTCCAAAGCGGTGGACTTAAAGCAGGCAGACGGGAACCCCCGATCAGTGATCTCTGAAACATGTATTTCTTAATATTTAAAGCTTAAGCTAATTTATGTTAATAAATTTACTATTAAGATTGATTAATAGATCTAACAACATATAGTAGTTATGTTAATAAATATAACAATACTAACTTACAATTAGATTTTTTATTTTTATTAACCTATTTGATTATTATAAATTAAAACTAACGTACAATTAATTAACTATATATTTAATTTTAAATTAATTATGAAATATTAATTATTTATAACTCTTATTGTTGTATTTAATGTTAACCTTTTAATTCATGTTTAATTAATATGTCACTTTATTATACATAGGTTTTAAAACTAACTATTTATTATATATAAAAATTTAAAAAAATAAAATAAAAAAAACCTTTAATTTAATTATAGTCAAACTAACTTACTATTGATTTAATAATTATTTAACTTTAACTTATTAATTCATTTAATTTCTAACTAACCAGCTAAATATTTATTTTTAATTCTTATTAATTAATTTGTATTGTTATGCTCTCCTATCCCTGTCCCTTGGTCCAGTCTGACTAGCTATTTCCCAGTCAAATATGGTCGTTAGCTGGTATAGCCTACCAGTCCAATATAGCCATTACCTAGTCAAATATAGCTGTTGGATGTTTTGCTCTGAATATTTAACATGCAGCCTGGATTTGATTCTTCAACTTGTCCTGACGATGAACCACACTAGTTGGTTCGAAACGCGTTGACAAAGGAATTCGAATGTGATTTACACTGAAAATTATTCTCAAAAATGTGAACAGTGTTATTCATCGTGGATTGTTTTTGCTAAAGATATGAACATCCACTTTTTCAGATGGCTCGTGTTGTGAGGCATATGATTTGTTCATGTATTTCTTTCCTATGCATTACGCTGCACAAATCCTTAATTGATGTTGATGCAAGATCTTGTTTATTACATGTTGTCATGATTCCTTGCTTGATTTGATGCAGAATCTTTTATGTGATGTACTTGCTGTCATAACTCATCATGTTATGTTTTGAGATCCCTTGATTATGTTGCTGGGATATTCTTGTTGTCGTCATGCATGTTTTGTTCTTTAAATCCCTTTTATGCCATGTTGGCAAGATGTTCATCATGCATGCTTTTGTGTCATACTGATAGGAGTTTGATTGAGAGTTCCAGTAGTGGAACATCTCTTAGAGCCACTCCTGCATGAGGGCATTTTTCCTTGTATGATTGTGACATCATCTCTTATGTACATCACCATTATTGACAGCACTTAATGCAGTGGCCTACACCATCTTGACACTAGGGCCTCGAGACATAGTCCCTCTTTGACGAACTATGTTATCAACGTCTTATGTTTTTATGTGTTGATGATTGTCTTGTTCCTCTTCTTTTCCACATGCAAATGTATTAATTAATGTTCTTTTAAAATGCAATTTAACACATCACGAAAGTAAAAGGTCTTGGAAGGGTCCTTCGTTACACCCGGACTGGGATCAAGTGGTATTAGAGCGGTCTTTGCGTTGACGTGAATTGCGGTGTGAACAATGACAGAGGACGAAAGAGCAATGTACAAGACCATGGTCAACATTTCCAAGAAAGTGGAATTTCTGTATGAAACTCTACAGAAAGAGACAGAGGAAAAGGATCAATTGCAGCTTCAGTTGCAAGCCACAGAAGAGGCCATGGAAGAACTGAAGCAAAACAAACATAATCTTCAAATAGAGAATGATGAATTGAAGGTGCGTCTACATGAAGAGAAAGAGGAAAAACAAATTTTGCTACAACAGCTACAAGCAAAGGACAAGGCCTTGGAAAAGCTGCAACGTGACCCATGCGAGGTAAAAAGTAGTTCTCCGTATTCATGTATATTTCCTGATGATGATTTTGCTGTTTTTGAGAATCATACCATAGGAATTGGCTCCAAACTACTGAAGAGAATGGGGTATGAAGCAAAAGGCTTGGGTGTTAATGGCCAAGGCATTGTCAACCCATCAAAGTAGAAGAATTACCTCATCAAGAAAGACTTGGGTATGTGAGAAAGGAAGTTGGAGAATGCGCCATGACAGTTAGTGAACCACCAACGACAGATGATAAGCAGCCCTCATCAGTTCTTTCCAAATTGAAAGAGGATGTAAAAGATGTTGATTTCCTTTTGGTTTCCTCTTCTAATAGTATGATGTCTGTTGGAGATTTGGAGATCCAAATTACAGGGACAAACATGAGGCTCCTTACAAGGATGAAGCACGAGGAGGAAGAAGAACTTGGTGTTAATCACCAAGGCATCACTCAACCTTTGGAGGTTGTGCACGAACATCGATTTGCAGGCTCGATATACACTAAAGGAGATTGCTCGAAGGTGTCAGAGTCGTCTGAGACATCGATGAAATTGTTGAGGAAAGAGAATGATGGAAAAACATCCCCATCATCCCATGGTGGTTTCCATTGCAGGGAGGGAGCTGAGGCAAGCTTTCATCGCCATACTAACATCAGAAATAGCAAAGGAAGGTATAACCATTTTCAATCTTCGAATGTTCATTTTGATTATGATCATGTTGTTAATAATGAACAAAGATCAATGCATCGAAAAACATGTACCTTCTGTGGTTTACCTAACCATACCATTTCTAAGTGTTGGAAACGAATGGCACCACTCATGAGGCGTCAAAGACCCTCTCAACAACATGAAAAGAAACAGGTTAAGTAGATATGGAGGAACAAAACCTACTGCAGTCATTTTGACAGAAATGGCCATCAAAGAGACACTTGTTAGAGGCTCCATCTAGAGCAACTCCTTAAAGACAAAGCGTCGGTGTGTGAACCAGGAAGAGCAGTTGTTCAACAAGCGAAATTGCCACAAGGAAGTGACCCATTCACATTGATAACTGAAAAATGGTTTCTAGAAATGTTGTCATTTCATGGTCATTCTTTTGTAAATCATTTGTTGCATTTTAAAATGTAAAAGTGATGATGTGTTTCCATCACTTGGTTAGAAACAATGATGTCCAGTTATGTTTTGAGTCATATTTTACACTCTGAAAGTGATGTTATGTTTCCATCACTTGTTGAAACAATAGTGTCTAGCCTTATGTATGTAAATCATGTGTTGCGGTGATGATGTGTTTCCCATCACTTTTTGAAGCAACAATGATATTTTTGGCCTTGTTGTCGTAGCCAAGGTCTTGCGTCCATCTTGTTGTAAACTTGACCACTGAGTATGTGTTATAAAATCATGGCAAGTGTGGGACGTTTGAGTCATTAGTTGGTCATATCATTCAAGCATGTGGTTTGCAAACAATGTACTACAGGTTGCAGAAGTAGCAGGTGTCGGCTCATCGCTTAAGGCTCCAAAGAACAAAGGTGAAGGGGATGGAAGTGAGACCTTTCTAGGACACTTGTGATGCAGACAGGGTACAAAGAAAATTGCAGATTATTTTTCATGCTTTTGGAGGACCAAAAGCTCCTTAGTGGGGAGGATTGATCTAGGTGGCTCTAGAAAGACACACAGGACAAAGAGGGTTTATGAACGCTCGAAATAAAAGCATTTATAATGATGTCAACCTATGACTAGAGCGTAGATCTCATCGTCTTGATTCCAACGGTGCGAACAACACTCTAATCTGTATCCGAATGATGGAGTTATCGCGAAAAGAGATCACCTTGGTTCCTTTGAAAAAGGAGGCTTTTCCTCTAAAAATGGGTCTAAAAGCCTTATAAGGCAAATCGCAATAAGAGGGTCCAAAGGGGCAGACTTAAGGCAATCGAACGGGAATCCTCGATCAGTGATCTCTGATTAATCGGAGTCGGGGGCATGCTATGTGTGATATCGTCCTTTAGAACCAGCGACATGCGATATAGCGATTGCCGATATCAGCGTTAGCGGATGCCAAAGGTAGGACCGCTGGGCCGTAGCGATGCGATATGTGATAGCGATCAGTGATGTGTGATCTCCACTGTCGAATAGACAAATAGATCAATGGCCAGGATTAAATTGGTGATTGGGAGATCAGTAATCCCAGATGCTAAGGGGTGATGTGATAGTGACATGCGATGCAATCTAGACCGTCTGATCAAGGAACAGATCAATGGTCTAGATCTAATCGACATATCGACGATTGGTGTATCGGCGATCGGCAATCGTCATATCAGTGATCGGTGATCAGCGATCCCTCGATATATAGGGCCATTGATAGAGCCAGATGCGATTGCAATATAACGTGGTCCCGATGGATTTATAGACCCGATTTGATGAAATTTGAAGTCTGGGGTTTTCAGTTTTTAGTGTTTCCACGTGTATTTCTATTTAAATGGAAAAGGCCTATTTTCAGGGTTTGTTGCACTCGCCGATCCATTCGATAGAATGGCTTCTATTCTAAACAACAGATCTCTGATTTTTAAGCAACCTTGTCACAAAAACGTGTTATAAAACACTTTGTGTGCCAAAGAGCCCATGAGGCTGTGTGCCAGAGAGCCCGAGAGGTTGTGTGCCAGAAAGCCCAAGAGGCTACGTGCCAGAGAGCCCAAGAGGCTGCATGCCAGAGAGCCCAAGAACCTACATGCCAGAGAGCCCGAGAGCCTGTGCTAGGGAGATAGCCCAAGATACTGAGTGCCAAAGAGCCAAGGAAGAGGTTGCGCCCAATGGAGAGCTGCAGAACGAGAGGGCCAGACAAAGCCAGAGATAGCTGGAGAGTACACGAGTTACTCAGAGAAGCTTGAAAGCAGAACGCTTGAAAGCCAAAGTGCCGCAGCGCCGTAGAGCCGCAGAGCTTGATCGAGGCAAAGCCGCAGAACTACAGCAACATAGCCAGAGCGCTACACAGCCTAATAGCCAGAGAGCTACATTGTAGAGAGTCCAGAGTAGTCTTTTTCTTGTATGATCGATGTTGTGAGATCAAAGCAAGCTTCAGTGCATTGACAACTTCTATTTCAAATGCCTGATTGTGAAAAGCCAGAAAGCTATCAATGCAAGGGGAGCCAAAGTCTAGATTGGTAATGGGCCCTGCCTACGCATCGACAATGTGAACAACATTATTCACCGTGGATTGTTTTTGCTAAAGATATGAACATCCACTTCTTCAGATGGCCCATGTTGTGAGGTATATGATTTTTTCATGTATTTCTTTCCTATGCATTATGCTGCACGGATCCTTCATTGGTGTTGATGCAAGATCTTTTTATTACATGTTGTCATGATTCCTTGCTTGATTTGATGTGGAATCTTTTATGTGATGTACTTGCTGTCATAACTCATCATGTTATGTTTTGAGATCCCTTGATGTATGTTGCTAGGATACTCTTGTTGTTGTCATGCATGTTTTTTTCTTGAAATCCCTTTTATGCCATGTTGGTGGGATGTTCATCATGCATGTTTTTGTGTCATACTGATAAGAGTTTGATTGAGAGTTACAGTAGTGGAACATCTCTTAGAGCCACTCCTGTGTGACGGAATTTTTCCTTGTATGATCGTGACATCATCTCTTGTGTACATCACCATTACTGAAAGCACTTAATGTAGCGGCCTACACCATCTTGACACCGGGTCCCGGAGACGTAGTCCCTCCTGGACGAACTCCGTTATCAACGGCTTATGTTTTTATGTGTTCGTGATTGTCTTGTTCCTCTTCTTTTCCTCATGCAGATGTATTCATTAATGTTCTTTCAAAATGCAATTTAACACATCACGAAAGTAAAAGGTCTTGGAAGGGTCCTTCATTACACCCAGAGCGGGATCAATGGGTGATCCTATAGATCATCGACGTACAAGTTCTCAGTTTGATAGAGCCTCGTCTTTACTAGCTCAAGCTTCAGCTAATTATGATCCTGAGACCTTTGCAGAAGCTTCAGGCCATCCAGATTGGGATGCAACTATGAATGAAGAATATCGTTCATTATTGGCAAATGATACATGGGATCTTGTTCCCCTTCCAAAGGGACGAAAACTTGTTAGATGCAAATGGGTTTACAGAACCAAGTATGGACCAAATGGAAAATTTGATAAACATAAAGCTTGTCTTGTTGCTAAGGGTTTTTCACAAGTTGAAGGCATTGACTATACTGAAACCTTCTCCCCTGTTGCCAAAATGAACTTTATCTACCTTGTTCTTTCCCTTGCTGCCTCTTTCAAATGGGAAGTCCATCAGATGGATGTTCAATTTTCCTTCTTGCATGGGTACTTACATGAAGAAATCTATATGGAATAACCTATTGGCTTTATACAAATAGACTCCAGCCTTGTATGTCGGCTTAATAAATCCATTTATGGTCTTAATCAAGCCCCTCAGGCTTGGTATGCCAAAATGGATAGCTTTCTCTTAGAAACTGGATTTTCTAGGTGTCATTCTGATAATATTGTCTACACCAAGAAAGAGAGCATGTCTCTTATAATTCTTGTTATTTATTTGGATGATCTTATCCTTACTGGTAGTGATCCCAACCTTATAAACCATGTGAAGTCCAGCCTTAAAAATAAGTTTAAAATGACAGACTTAGGACATTTGCATTATTTTCTTGGTCTTCGAGTCTTGCAATCCAAGGAAGGTATTTCCCTTTCCCAATCCAAGTATGCATGTGATCTTCTACACCATTTTCACATGGAAGACTATAAGCCAGCCCCTTCTCTCTTTCAGCCTAGAGCCAAACTTTCAATCCCTTGTACTTCCCCTGAAGTTGATGCTACCTTATATCGTCAACTTGTAGGAAAACTTTTGTATCTAACCCATACTCGTCCTGACCTTTCCTTTGTTGTTGGCCTTATTGCTCAGTTTATGCAAAACCCACATGAAAGTCATTGGAAAGCATCTAAAAGAATACTTTGTTATGTTCGAGGTACAATTTAGTTTGGGATTCATTACAGTGCAGAAGCATCTCTTCTATTGGTTGGTTTCACTGATTCTGATTGGGCGGGTGACCCTGATGATAGGAAGTCTACTGAAGGTTATGTGTTCACTCTTGGTTCAGGACGTATTACATGGGCTTGCAAGAAACAAAGTGCCATTAATCTTTCATCAGCAGAAGTAGAGTATCGTGGTGCTGTAGAAGCTAGTAAGGATGCCCTATGGCTTTGTCAGATCCTGTAAGAGTTTGGCTTTCAGCATCGGCATCCGACTACACTTTGGTGTGATAATCAAAGTGCCATTCAACTATGCAAAGATCCAGTCCAACATTAGCACAGCAAACACATTGAACTGCACATGCACTTCATCAAAAATCTCATTCATGGCCATGTTCTTAAAGTGAAATGTTATTCAACAAATGATCAAGTTGCAGACATCTTTACAAAGGCTCTCATAGAGGCAAAGTTTTATAAACTTCGATTTATGGTTGGAGTTCAGGAAGTTGTTACTAAGGGGGGATAGGCTCTAATTCCTCCTTCCTTCTCCTATTGTGTCATATTTGTACATCCTTCAATCCTATCCTAAGTTGTTCTTAAGGGGGTAAGTTAGGATATTCCGACACATAGGAAATAGTTAAGTATAACTTGGTCTAGTGTAGAGTTAGGTAAAGTGTTTTTCTTTACTATGTACTTTTGTAATTTACAATCCGACGGTCACGATATGTAGTGATCCAACGGTTCATTCTCTCCTCGGTATTACTGACACTTGATCCATGGCTTAACACCTAATTGGTCCATGATCTCTATTTAAAGAGCTTGGAGGTTCATTTGTAGGGTAACTGTTCATGAGAGAAGCTTATGTAAATTTTCGTTCTTTTATTTAATAAATTGCCTGAAGTGGCTGTGTTGGCTTAGGCTGTGGACTATTTCCCTCTTTGAGGGTTTTAACCACGTCAATAATAATGGTGTATTGATCTGTGATCTGTTTGTGAGCGGTGTCCTTTGGTGTTCTGTTTAAGGAACTTACCCTGTAAATTCCTACATACGGCGTAGGGAAATCATTTCTTTGGTTAATGCTCTGACACGTATCACTATTGCATTTATTTTTCATTATTTCATTTTAATCTCTTTTCCATCTGTAACGTTTACAGATGTAGTTGTATGGGAGAATAGTTGCATAGAGATAATTAATTGATCAAAGGTTGTGCTCTCGTAATAAAATCTCTTCGCACAATTCAAGCTCTCTCCACAAGAATTTGTTAATAGTTGTGCGGAAGTGCATTTGTGTAGAGTTGTAAATATGAGCGGAATGAAGGATGTGCAGAGGACAGTGTATGTGTAGTGGAATGGGGGCCGAATACGGAACTGAGGAAGAAGTTTTTGTTGTGTGTAATGATGAATGTATGGATGATGGGGTATGTGTGGAAGAATGGATGTGCAAAAGCGACACATATCACTAATGCGATTATGTTTCATTTTCACATTGTAGCACAAGCGGAAAGGGTAACCGAAGTGTCAGTAGTGAAATGTGAGGAGACAATACATTAATAGGGAAGGCAACACAATAACATATTTATGAAATGTCCCTAGATAGATCATTATCTAGAGATTGTTACCTATATTTTTAATTGTAACAATTTGTTTCAGCTAAAAGCTTAGGAAATAGCTAGAGTAATAGTAAGCAATGTAATGGAAACTGTGTGCGAACACAAAGGAATTACCATAATTGTTATGGTAATCACAATTGAATTGAAAGAAAGAAACTGATATCATCCCTAAATCACATGTTGAGAACAAAAATAGCATGCAAACAACCATTTCGAGTCATTAGGTATCGGGATGATATGATCGAAAAAGCATTCTGCTAGTAGCAATTGCTATCAATTTCAGAGGTGGCACATGTATGTCATCCTTTTCAAACTAAACTGAAAAATATTTCACACACATTCCACACAAAAGTGTATTGATTTGAATCTGCAAGTACTAATGATGAAGCCAATGTAATGATCATCTATTAGAAAGAGAAAATGTTGTGAATCTCCCAGAGATATAAAAAATTGACCAATGAAGAAACAAGAAAAGTAGTGCAACAATCACATGAGGAATAGATAAAGACATGCTATTAATATAGATAAAATTTTAAGGAATTGCAGCAATGAAGAGTGTACATCAAGGAAGAGCCTATATTGTTTACAGGTCTAGTATGATCCAATTGCACCAAGTGGCCTAGAAGAGAAATTGTTTTGTTCACTCAGGAGAATGGTTTACATGGTAGGTCACAACTACACAAGTTAATCTGACAGTAGTTATGTGAAAGCCTTGCGATTATGGGAAGGTCATGTTCAAATGAAGATCTGTCAAAGTTTGAGTCTTAGGAGTCAAGTTGGTATCAAAGCTAAGTTTTTCAAAGGTCTTCTAACTTCTGTAATCAAGTAAGAACACTGTTGTTGTTATGAAATATTTCAGTTTCTTGTCATATGTATAATTTTGAAGGAATTTATCTATGATTAAATGACTGGTAAAATAATAGAGTTTATTTTGGGATATGAGGAAATGTTGTTTTGGTCTGTTTATGCCGAAGTTAGGTGTTTTTAAGACCTTGAGGCCATTCCCTATTTAGTCTTTTGACTTTGTAGAACTCTGTTAAAATATATCTTTGTGAGTATAGATCCTTCTTTGAATCAAATAAATTATATAGAAATTACTTCAGATGATTCTACCATGACTTCAATTTCAAAACAACAAGATTCTAGTCCATCTACCGTCGCCTCACGCACAAGTCTAATATCTATAGATGAACAAAATTCCACTAAACATTGAGAAAGCTACCACTTATTATTCTCAATCAAATTTATAAGCTAAAATGGTGGCATTAAAATATGAGATTTACTCTCGTTCTCTTTGTTTCTTCTTCTTTTCCAAAGGCTCTCCTCAGGCTCCCTTGTTATCCATCCATCTTCCCATTGTTTTGTCTCGTGTCTCTCTTCTTTTTTCTTCAAAGAAGGCTCATGTATTAATCTTCTTCTCTTTTTCTTACAAAACTATGTAATAATATCAAAACCGTTTCCGACATTAATTTCATCAATCCTCATAAATATGAAAATAAATGTGACTATTAAACTAATGCCATAAGTGCTTCACTTTGCCATCGACAATTTATCAGAGACCATTTTATGGACAAGAAAGATCCCAACAGTTGGGAGACATATTTAAATTGAAGTCACCCAACCTCAAGTACTAATGCACGTGAGTCATCAATGGTGAGAGGGATTTGGAGGTCTAAAGGGGTACGTCACACATGTTCAATCTGGGTAAAATTGTGGTTTCATTAGACAACGTTATTCAAATGTCTGATCAACAAACCTAATCCAATGGTAGGGAAGGACTTTGGAGCCCAAACCACCGACATCATCCTGGAGGTTGAGCTCTATGAGAGCTCTGACATCAAAGTCCTCATTCAACTAAGGAAACCATATTGAAATATTAAAATGGCTATAGGGGAGAGCCACCAGTGATTGAACAGGTCCATGTCAAGCAGCCCTCCTACCATGTTGGCACCTCACACCTCGTACGACATGTGGGGAATGCATGCAGTGACCTGTTGACATCATATATTCATCGGTTCGGTAGGTGGAGGTGGATTTTAGGGTTTTTACATGTACAACCGTGCACCTTATTCTGTGTTGTGTTCATATATGTTTGGGCCCTATTCTTGTCTATTCTCTTTGTTGGGTAGTTGAGCATCGATGATCCAATGGTGGTCACTGCCATTATGGTTTTCGGTGATGTGGGTAGTGGTTTCGCTAATGCAGGTGGTGGTTTATGGACCAACGAAGATGGTCGTGTTGGAGGTTGTTCAGTTGTTTTCATTCGTTTCGTCTTGTTTTTTCGATTGGTTTTTCTTCCCCATCTGGTGGTATAGTCTCATTATTCGCCTTTTAATCTCCCTGTGGTAGATTTAGCTTGGCTCGGTGTTGGACATGGTCATTTCATGCTCCAAACGGATTTTCCAGGTTTGTAGTTAAATTTATGAGCTTCAATTTCACATTTTGTCTACATTTTTTGGGATATCTAACCATTTTGATGTTGTCTTGTAGATTGTTGCAGTCTGAGCTACTATTTTTGGCGCATCTGGGGTTCCTGTGGCTTTCTGGCATGGAGAAAAAACAACAACTGGACATAGAAGGTAGGGCACTGTCCTACCAGCTTGAATACTATATTTTTTAACATGTTTAGCTGAAATTGGATTATTTTACCTTTGTTATGCTTGTGTATGTGTTTTTAAACACCTTCAACTATGTGGGTTTTGGCTAATTTATGGGTTTTCAGTTATTTGGGTTTTGGGTTTTGCGTTGTGGGTTTTAGGTTTTGGGTTGTGGGTTTTACAGTCAAAATTGCTAGCTATCTAAGTTTCCTTCTAAAAATGGGATATGTTGGAGTGGCATCGATGGGCTCTGGTCTTGTGTCAGTATTGGTTTCTATGTGAGATAGTGAAGTGCTATTTTTCAATGTTCAAGATGGAGCTTAGAAACATCTTTACATTCGGATGTTGGTAACAAGCTACCTTTGGTTTTGGATTAATTTCACCCAGTCCTACTCCTACTACCCTTGCTTTAGCTTCCTTTATCTATGCTCCTAGTGCTTTTGGTTCTAGGTCAACAAGGTCAATCTCCTTTCCTGCTGCTATATTTACTGATCCGGTTTAAAGCATTTTGCTACGAGTCTCGATCTCAATCCGGAAGGGCTGCTATGATCTATCAAACTAAGGGACCTTACTCTGCTTCGACAAGAAGTTAAAAGATGACAAGCTATGGAGATAACCATCCACAGTCAAAATTGTTATTTATCTAGGTTTCCTTTTGAGAATGGGATATGCTGGTGTGGAATCGATGGGCTCTGTTCTTGTGTTGGTATTGGTTTCTATGTGAGTTACTGGAAGTGCTATATCTCTAGGTTCAGGTTGGTGTTGAAATTTGGTACCGAAGGACAGGTGGTTCCCTAAGGCTTTGATCTTTGGCCTAGGGAAAAGTGTCCAAAAGAATTTAATTTTTCTCCTAAAGTAACTTTATAATTTTTATAAAGTTAAATCTAATTTAAAAGTGACTTTAATGATAAAGTTACTAAAGTCTAATTTTAAAGTGACTTTAATAAAGTTAATGTAAAATTAGAAAGGAAAAGTGACTTTGGAAATAAATGACTAAGTGGGTCTTTATTAAAGTGGGGTGAATTAAAAAATAAAAAGTGAGATTTAAATGAGCATTTAATCGTAGCCCTAGATCTCAATCTATTTCAGCCATTGGATTTAGAGGTTACCCAAAAGTCACTTAGGATTAGATTAAAGGAGGAAAATGAGACAAGAGGTCATTCATTCTTTCATGAGCAGATTGAGAGAAGGAGAGCAAGAGAGCAAGGGAGATTTCTGGACAAAGAGGAGAAGGAGATAGCAGCTTGACACACATTCCAAGGCAACAGTTGAGCAGATTTGTACAGCCGATTCAGCACATAGTGAAAGGCTGATTTTGGCACGATTTTCTAGAAATCCGTATAGCTGGTTTGCATAGAAATCGAGGAGTGGTTTGCACAGAAATCGAGGAGCAATTTGCTATTTTTTTTGCATGCAAATCGAGGTCCGTACAGCGCATTTATTACAGTTCGTATAATGCATTTAATGCAGGTCGTACAACAGCATTTAAGGCTGAAAGTGGGCACGAAAATCGAGGAGGTCATACAGCATTTATTGCTGTCCTATTTGCTGTAATTTCCAGTTTGCTATGAGGCACGGGAAAAGAGATAAGTTGTAAATTTGCTTGCTGATTTTTTTGTTGAATATTTCTCACTATAAAAAATGCATTTTCATAAATAAAGAAGAGCTCTCGAACTGGTTTTCCCCAAGAGTTGTAGGGGGTTTTTCCAGGGTCACATTGACCAAAAATCATTGTGTTCAAATTTGTTAAATGACCGTTTGTACCTGCTGATTTTTTTATTTATGCATTTTCTAGCATTCTGTAAAATTTCCAGAATTTGTGTTTTCAGCAAAAATTTATTTTTTCAGTTGTTGAATGTATGGATATGGGAAAGGGCATTTA
>APFE030080459.1:21370-99740 GCA_000404065.3 Pinus taeda
GGTAGCTCATAAATTACCATTGTAAAAGTGACTTTCACTTATTTATAAAAGTGAGTCACATAATTTGTTTTAAAAATGAGCTAATTAGATTTATGTTGGGAAATGGGGGGGATTTTCTTTCAAATATAACATTATCATTCATTTTTTCACATTCATGCACTTTGTCGGCATCTTCAACAACTTTTCTTCAAAAAGCCATAACTTCTTCATCTGGAAGCCATTTTCAGAGCCGTTTTTTTTCTTTTTAATCAGCCTAATTTTTCAAGATATTTCCATTGGAAAACTTAGTTTTAGTATCTACAACTTTAGTTTCTATTAAAATGGAAATTCCATGCCTAGTTATTCTTGACAGCACCAACTACTCCCAATGGTGGTCCTACATTGTGGATTTACTTAGAAGTAGAGGTCTTTATAGAATAGCCTCAAGCCAAGAAACCAAACCTCAAGATAAAGATAAGGCATCCAAGTGGGAAAATATGGAAGATCAAGCAAGTGGGTTGATAGGGATGTCTATTTCTCCAAACCATAGATTCCATATTGCAGAACTTGATACTCATAATGAAGCAATGAAATAGCGCACTAAAGTTTTTGGAATTAAAAATGAAATTAGAGCCCGTCAACTTGAAAATGTGTTTGCTTACAATGGACCCCAATAATTTTTCTTCCATTGAAGATTTATTGCCCAAGTTCAAGACCCTTAGACTTCTCTTGGAAGGTGTTAAGGTTAAGAAAGAAGATGGTCGCCTTATCTATTCCATTCTGACTAAGTTGGGACCAACATATTCTATGTTTGTTTGCACCTTCCATTCTAGTAGAGAAGCCTTTATTTATCAAGGACAAGACTACACGTACCGGCGTTTTGATGCCTTTTGTGACTCTTTAATAAGAGAACAAGAAAATATCTTCTATCTTTGTCTTCTTAATCTTGGAAACTCTTCTAAGAAAGCCTTAGCTTCCTGGCAACAGCCAAATTCAAAGAATCCTAAGAAGTACTATCATGAAAAGAATGGTCCTAAACCAAACAAGGATCCTAAGAAATTTCAGCCTCAAAATGAAAAATCATTTCAACAAATGATAAGGCAAATAAAAGCAAAGGGAAGAAGACTGATAGGTATTGCCACTTTTGTAATCAAGATGGCCACATAGAATCCAAATGCTTTAAAAATATGGAAGCCTTGGAAGCAACAATGAAGAAGCATAACATCCATTTGGATCACTCTTCTACTTCAACTTCATCTTCAAGAATAACACTTTCTGCATGTGGTTGTCAAGCATCTCGGTTTTGTTATGCACTAAATGTATCTTTCTCTTCTCATTCTCATGAGTGGCTCATTGAGTCTATAGCTTCTTATCACATGGCAAAAAACAAAGCCACGTTTTCTTCTTTAAATGATTGTAACACCAAAAATATATATGTTGGTGATGATAGATCTCTTAGTGTTGTAGGGATTGGAATTGTTCATCTAGACAATGGTCAATTTAATGATGTATTATGTGTTCCAAACTTACCCTGCAACATTCTATCGGTATATCAGATAACTCATTCAGGTGAAGGTAAAATTGTTGAATTTTCACCTCACGATGTTGTAATTAAGGACCTAAGAGATCCTAGACATACTTTAGTTATTTCCATTGCTAATGATTCTACAAGGCTGTATAAGTTTAAGAACTTTGGGTCATCAAATCTTCCCTCAGTATTTGTTGCTCATAAAGATGAAGTGAGAAAACTTTGGCGTGAGCAATTTGGTCACTTAAACTATCACTCCCTTCAAAATCTATGTAAAGAAAATATGGTGATAGGTCTTCCAATGGTATCTTGCAGAGATGGTGTTTGTTCCAGATGTGTACTCAGAAAACATCATTGGTATAGTTTTGAAAAACGTGCCTCTTGGCATGCCTCAGCCCCTTTACAGCTTGTGCATAGTGATTTATGTGGTCCACTTCCAGTTGTTTCTTTCTCTGGCTATAAGTATTTCTTAACTTTCATTGATGATTTCTCTAGACGCACTTGGGTATACTTCTTAAAACTCACGAGTGAAGCATTTAACATGTTCTTGGCCTTTAAGGCCTTTTTTGAAAAATAATCTGGACATCAAAATCTTAAGCTAAGATCTGATAATGGCGGAGAATATGTCAAGAACAAATTCATCAAATTTTGCACTGAGAATGGAATTCAAATGCAACATATTGTTCCATATACTCCACAAAAAAATGGTGTAGCTGAAAGGAAGAATCACACGTTAAAGGAAATGGCTAATTGTATGCTTCAATCTAAAGGACTTAGTCTTAATTTTTGGGTAGAACCAATTAACTATGAAAATTACATAGTAAATCTCACTCCTACTAAGGTTTTAAAGAATATCACTCCAGAAGAAGCATGGATCTCAATTAAACCAGATGTAAAAGTTGATAAACATAAAGCTCGTCTTGTTGCTAAGGGTTTTTCACAGGTTGAAGGCATTGACTATACTGAAACCTTCTCCCCTGTTGCCAACATCAACTCTATTTGCCTTGTTCTTTCCCTTGCTGCCTCTTTCAAATGGGAAGTCCATCAGATACATGTTAAATTTGCCTTCTTGCATTGGGACTTACATGAAGGAATCTATATGGAACAACCTACTGGCTTTATACAAAAATACTCCAGCCTTGTTTTTTGGCTTAAGAAATCCCTTTATGGTCTAAAGCAAGCCCCTCGGGCTTAGTATGCCAAAAAGGATAGCTTTCTTTTAGAAACTAGCTTTTCTAGGTGTTATTCAAACAATATTATCTACACCAAGTGGGCATGTCTCTTATCATTCATGTTCTTTATGTTGACGATCTTATCCTTACTTGTAGTGATCCCAACCTTATAAACCATGTGAAGTCCAACCTTAAAAACAAGTTTGAAATGACATACTTAGGACACTTGAATTATTTTCTTGGTCTTAAAGTCTTGCAATCCAAGGAAGGTATTTCTCTTTCCCAGTCCAAGTATGCCTGTGATCTTCTACGCCATTTTCACATGGAAGACTGTACACCAGCTCCTTCTCCCTTATAGTCTGGAACCAAACCTTCAGTCACTTGTACTTCCCCTGAAGTTGCTGCTACCTTATACTATCATCTTGTAGGAAAACTTTTGTATCTAACCCATACTCATCCTAACCTTTCCTTTGGTGTTGGCCTTATTGCTCCGTTTATGCAAAACCCACATGAAAGTAATTGGAAAGCAGCTAAAATAATACTTTGTTATGTTCGAGACACAATTAAGTTTGGGATTTATTACAGTGCAGAAGCATCTCATCTATTGGTTGGTTTCACTGATTCTGATTGGGTTGGTGACCCTGATGATTGGAAGTCTACTGCAGGGTATGTTTTCACTCTTGGTTCAGGACCTATTACATGGACTTGTAGGAACGAAAGTGTAATTTCTCTTTCTTCAGTAGAAGTAGAGTATCGTGGTGTCATAGAAGCTAGTAAGGAAGCCTTATGGCTTCGTCAAATCCCATCAGAGTTTGGCTTTCAGCAGCAGCATCTAACTACACTTTGGTGTGATAATCAAGGTGCCATTCAACTATGCAAAGATCCAGTCCAACATCAGCACAACAAACACATTGGAATGCACATGCACTTCGTCAGAAAGATCATTCATGACCATGTTCTTGAAGTGCAATATTGTTCAACAGATGATCAAGTTGCAGACATCTTTATAAAGTCTCTCACAGAGGCGAAGTTTACTAAACTTTGATTTATGGATGGAGTTTAGGAAGTTGTCACTAAGGGGGGGGGTAGGCGCTAATGCCTCCTTCCTTCTCCTATTGTGTCATATTTGTACATCCTTCAATCCTATCCCAAGTTGTTCTTAAGGAGGTATGTTAGGATATTTCGACACATAGGAAATACTTAAGTATAACTTGATCTACTGTAGAGTTAGGTAAAGTGTGTTTCTTTACCATGTACTTTTGTAACTTACAAGTTGATGGTCATGGTATGTTCTAGACATGAAGTGATCCAATGGTTCATTCTCTCCTCGGTATTACTGACACTTGATCCATGGCTTAACACCCGATTGGTCCATGATCTCTATTTAAAGAGCATAAAGGGTCATTAGTAGGTTAACTATTCATGAGAGAAGCTTATGTAAAATTTAATCCATTTATTAATAAATTTCCTGAAGTGGCTGCATTGGCTTAGGCTGTGGACTATTTCCCTCTTTGAGGGTTTTAACCACATCAAGAATATTGTTGTATTGATTTGTGATCTGAGGAACTTACCCTGTAAATTCCTACAAGCTTAGTTCAATAAATACAAGTTCGAGTCACCTTTGATATATGTAGCCCTCAATGGAATCATCTTGTCTTACTCTTGTGTCCTTATCATACATGTACCAAGAGGGGGAAGAAGGATTCAAAATTTTTCTATATAAACAAGCCATGGGAGAACCAAAACATGAGACATTATTATGCTAGCCAAAATTACTATTTGAGCAAACCACCATTGCATTGTTGAAGCCAAAGAAGGGAAGAGCACTAACATGTTGGTCATATTGACTCTAAGAAACCCATCATCTTAGTGAGAGAAGAGGAACCTACCATTGGAGAGTCTTCACACTTGTTTGAGAGAGAGGAGAAACTTGCAAAGAGATTGAGGAAAGAAACCTACCTGGTAAGGATTTTTGAGCCCCATAAATCAAAGAATTATCTTCAAGAGTTTAAGATTATTCAACCTATACCACCAACAATCAATAAAGGGAGATTTTCCCATATATTATTGATTTGTTAACTCCATTTGAGATTTGTTTTGTTTATGTAACTCTTTGTTTAGTTGTTTATGCATGCATTGTTTCTACTATTCACAATGTTATGTTCACTTAAGTCTATCCACTAATAATACCAACTTTGACTTTGATCCTTTACCGGGAACAATCAATTGCTAAGGAGGTGTATTTTGGTACACTTGTCTCCAAAAACACTACAACAATGTTGTTTCGAGAATATAAACACCTCAAGGAGATATGTACCACTAGGGTCTGGACATGTTATAGATGGGGACAACCTAACTAGGAGTTATAAAAGATCATAGAAAAGTTACACTCCCCAACTTTGATGGGTTGGCCAAGAGTTCATCCAGGGCATAGGTTCAGAAGTTAGACACATACTTTCACCTAAATTACATGTGTGAGATATATATTATCCAGTTTTCTACACTACATTTGGAGGGTGACACTGAGGAGTAGCAGTGTGACAGGATGATTACATTGGGGAATATCCTCCTCAATTCTTGCATAGATTTCACCCGAAGGTTGATTGAGAGATTTCAGAGGAGGATCTGGAGCTACACTTTAGGGATTTATCATATATAGGGGCTCCGAGAGTGGGTGGTGGAGCTCAGGATTTCATAGATAGGGGCTCTAACAAGACCTATTCATCTAGACATAGTAGCCTTGTTGGAGAGGCAACAAGGATTTTTTGGGGAGGTTCCTTCAGAAATACCACCAGGATGAGGATCTGAGCACACTATCGAGTTGGAGGAAGGAGTATGTGTGGTCATCACTACTATGTAGAGGCATCCCAAAACCTATCAAGATGAGTTTTATAGGGTGATATAGGAGTTGTTGAGATCTTGTCAAATTATACCTAGTTCGAGTCTCTTTGCTTCTTCCGTAGTGCTAGTGAAGAAGAAGGATGGGAATCTCCACATGTGCAGTGACTACAGGGTGATGAATAAGAAGACATTTAATAACAGATACCCCATTGCATGCATCAATGAGTTGATGAATGACCTTAGAGGAGTGAGATACTTTGCTAAGATAGATTTGTGCTTGGTATCATCAGATCTGGGTGATGGAGCAGGGCATGCTCAAGACTACCTTTCAGTGCCACTATGGACACTTTGAGTTCTTGGTGATGCCCTTCAGGCCAACCAGTGCTCTGGCTACATTCTAGTCCTGTATGAACCATGTGTTTCGTGGGCAATTGCGGAGCTTTCTTGTTGTCTTCTTCGATGATATTCTCATCTATATCCATACTTGGCAAGAGAACCTCCAACACTTGGAGGTATTACTTCACATACTTGAGGAGAAAAAGCTATATGAGAAGATGTCCAAATCTGATTTTGGACTGACAGAGATGTTGTACCTTGGGTATGTCGTAGGAGAGGATGGAATGAAGGTAAACTAGGAGAATATTAGGGCAATCTTGGATTGGCCAACACCCAAAAATGTGACTGTGTTGAGGGAATTTCTATGCATTTTCACATACTACAGGAGGTTCATGAGAGGATTCTCACACCTTGCAGCATCCATCATGAATTTGAATAAGAAGGGGGCTTTTGAGTGGACGTAGGTGTTCTCGGAGGCCTTTGAGAACCTGAAGAAAGTCATGAGTATATTTCCTATTTTGGCTTTTCCATATTTCACACAACCTTTTTTTACGGAGGGTCATGTCACTAGTGAGGGAGTTGGGGTTGCGTTGATGTAGGGGGGTAATCGTATCATATTTGGGAGTAGGAAAATCCTATACCATGAGTGATTTTACACTATTTATGACAAAGATATGTTGTTCGTGATGCATGCACTCACCAAGTTCAGGGAGTATTTGGTGGGAAACAGGTTCAAGGTAAATATTCACCTCAACAACCTTAAATTTTTCTTAGAGAAATAAACATTGCAGGAGAGGTAGCAAAAGTGCGTGAGTAAAATCTAGACCTCTAAATTAGTGATTGAGTACATCAAGGGAAATTAAAATGTTGTGGTAGATGCACTCTCTAGGAGTCCCATGACACTAGCATTGATGGATGTCACTCATTATTTGAGGGCTCAAATTTTGGTTAAGTATTCCAAGGATAGGCAAGATTTTAAGAAATTGTATGGCGCACATTGGGATGACAGGTTCAGGGTGATGGATGATGTGATATATTATAAGGACTGGATATACTTGGTTCCCAGGTCTTAACTCAAGGAGAAGATTAGATAGGCAAGCCATGACTCCCCTCTAGTACGACACCTGGGGTTCTGTTTAACCTCAAAATTACCTTCCCCTTGACATTTGTTCTCACCTTTTTCTCTCAATTTCTCACAAAACTACAAAACCAATCAATGGTAAATGCTAGATTTTGTCATAGGAAAGCATTAAAATGATCACCATACTGTATTTTCATGTTCTTTCTATTTTAATAGATTTTTGCAAATTAGCTACACAACGCAACCTATTCTATAGCCAACTGTGGGTTCCGTAGTTACTCTCATGGTTTGGAAGGTTACAGGTGTCAAATGAAGAACTGGGCCACATGGGCATCTCCAGAATCATATCTACATGGATCCTATCCTACTAACTCAATCCAGATCCATAGAAAAGCATGCCTAAAGTCTTGGTCAAAGGTGGAGTCAAACACGTTATCTAGTAGCATTGTCACTCTTGATATTTCGTAGTTAATGTGGAGTCTAACGGTTCTGTTGAAGAGTTAATGTGAAGTAAGCCACTTGCAGCTAATCAGGAGTTGAAGAGTTAATTCATATCAGGCCACCTGTAGTTGTTCAGAAGTCTAACAATCTCATTACAATTCGAACTAAGCCATTTGTAGCATGTATTCCTATAAACAGTCATGATAAGATTCGGGTTAAGCCACCTATAACAAGATTTTCTCTTAAACATTTATGTTTTATGAGAGATTTTTCGGCGTAAATCACATGAAATTTCATTTGTCAACGCGTTTCGAACCAACAAGTGTGGTTCATCGTCAGGACAAGTTGAAGAATCAAATCTAGCTTTGGATATTAAATAGTTAGAGCATAACATCCAACGGCTATATTTCTTAACCAAGCAATGACTATATTGACTAACAGCTAAATTTGACCAGGAAACAGTTAGTTAGACAGGATTAAGGGCATGACCTTAATTTTAATAATTAAGTTAATTCCAATGAATATTAAATTAATAGTTGAGTTATATTCTTATTAAAATATAAAGGTTAAAGGGACTATTTTATAAACGAATGAATATTATAAATATAACTTTAGATTAATATATAATTATAAAAATAAATTAATTTAAATATAATAGTTAGTTAAAAAGTTCTTAAATATATAAATAATAGTGTAATTAATCATTAAAAGAGATGTTAAAATATAGTTAGTTATATTTTTATTTAAAAAGTTAAAGGGACATATTTTATTAACTTATAATTCGAAATATATATTAAAATAAATTAATTTTAAATTTAGGTAGTTATTTATAAATATTATAGAAATTTTAGGGGGTTAGAAAGAATATTTTAAATTTTTTTTATAAAATTATTTAATAGTTTATTTAAGGGTTAAATTAGCATATTATCCTAGATTGATTTCGATATATAGAATTATAATTAGAGTTTTGAAAGGAATAATTGTATTGTTACTATCAATATAACAGTGTTATCATAATAATATTTAATTAATTTTATTAATAAAGTCGTGTACTTATAACCTAAATATCCTATTTAAATATCTTATAATAAATAAACTAACACTAAAGAGCGACTAAGAGGCGAGGTCCAGGACCCAACAACTATAGATTATCCATAACTAATACAATATCTCATATTAAATAAACAACTCATCAAAGACTAAAGGCCAATGAGAGAGGGATACGGGAAAGCAAGGGGAAACTAGACCAAGAACAAGCTAAAAAAGGAGGGAGGGGAGGAAGGGAAGAAAACGACTAGGAAGAGGGGGTTGGGATCCAGCAACCACTGATCATCCATCCATCCTCTCTATTGAGATTGTTCGGTCTTTTTTCAATCTCAAGGGCTTCCCTAAATTTGTGGTGATGGAACTGCGAAACTTTAGCAATAACACTTGCCTCCTCAATACAAACATGATGTTTGGTACTCTCCGCATGCTCAGCTAAAGCGGAAGACTTGGTTCTCCTATGCTTGAGGTTAGCTGCATGCTCACTAATCCTTTGATTAATGGAGCGACTAGTCTCACCAATATAGGGGGTCCCGCAGGAACAAGGAATAATATATACCCCTTTCATGCCCTCAGGGTCCTGGCCCTCACCTCTTAGTCACTCTTCAGGGTTATTTTATTTATTATAAGATATTTATATTATAAGTACATGACTTTATTAATAAAATTAATTAAATTATTATGATAACACTATTATATTGATAGTAACAATACAATTATTCCTTTCAAAACTCTAATCATAATTCTGTATATTGAAATAAATCTCAGGATCATATGCTAATTTAACTTAATAAACTATTAATTTAATTTTATAAAATTTTTAAAATATCTTCTACCCCTAAATTTTCTATAATATTTATAACTAACTTACTAATTTAGATTAATTTATTTATAATTTTATTTATTTTATTATTATTTTTGAATATAAGTTCATAAAATTAAGTCCCTTTAACTTTTAACAAAAATATCACTAACTATATTTATATTTTAACTCTCTTAATGATTAATTACCTGCTTTGTTTATATGCTTAATAACTTTTAACTAACTATTAATTAAGTTAATTTTTTTATAATTTATTTTATTTTTTAGTTATATTTATAATGATTCGTTTATAAAATAGTCCCTTTAACCTTTAATTTAATAAGAATATAACTAACTATTAATTTAATATTCATTGGAATTAACTTAATTATTAAAATTAAGGTCATGCCCTTAATCCTGTCCAACTAACCGTTTCCCAGTCAAATTTAGCCGTTAGTCAATATAGTCATTGCTTGGTCAAGAAATATAGTCATTGGATGTTCTGCTCTAACTATTTAATATGCAAAGCTAGATCTGATTCTTCAACTTGCCATGATGATGAACCACACTTGTTGGTTCGAAACGCGTCGACAAATGAAATTTCATGTCATTTACGCTCAAAAATCTCTCATAAAATTGATATGGATAACAAAAGCCTCAATTCAACATTTATGTTGTTTTTCTATAAATATCGGTTAAATGAGACCAAGAAGCAGTTAGAAGTTAAGGAAGGATTACAAGATTTTTGTTACAAGACTCTGTTCAGACTTCTTTTTGTTGATAATACAAACGTTGTTTTGTCAATGGTGGTTTAAAAGTGCATATTTACTTAGCTACTATCTAGCCATATTAGTTGCATAGGGCCCTTGCACTGAAGGAGGTTTTTACTTGTTGTTTTCATTTTAATTTCTACTACTCTGTTTTCTGCAAGTCCATTTTTTCTAGTTTTGTTTCATTTCAATTTTGTAACCAATAGTGTAAGGTTAAAAATCACAATTGTGCAAGTCTTATTCTTCTAAGGTATTACGTGAGAAATGACTGAAAGAATAATGAAGACATGAGAATACATAGTTGTTTTAGCTTCTTACTATTTTTATTACTCATTTTAGCATAGAACTGTCAAGTAGTTGTATTAATAGATGTTCAACAAACAATTTTGTAATGATGACAATTCTAACTTAATTGGTTGAATATCTAATGCATGCAGTGATTGAGTTTAATTAGCATATTATTAGTTTACAAACTTTCATCTTTTCTTTTATGTTTTCAGGTCATTACTCAGTTGCACCACTTGACATTCCAAAAGGTCATTTCAGGGAGATTGATTCTATCATGTTCCAAATTGGATGGTTGAATGGCTAATGAATGCAATTATTGAATTACCCTCTGCATCAATATGACTTTTGGTTTTAATAATTAGACCCATCGATTATGACTAATTGGTAGATTAGAACTAAATGGTAGATTAGGACTAATTGGTAAATTAGGACTAAAAGGTAGATTAAGAGTAAATGATAGATAAGCTAGATACTCTATTTTTTTTTTCTAATTAGGCCTTAACTAGTCAAAAATGATTCTTGGTCCATTTCTTTAGGAGTTTAGACTAACTTAGGAACCTATCCTTTCCTTGAAAACTCATTAGATCCCTGTAAATTTCTCATAGACTGTATATTCTTAGACATCAAAGAACAAAAACCCCCCAAAACAAACATAAAATACAAAACAACAAAGTAAGAGAAAAGTTAACTAAGCATATATAGTGCATCACACTTCATCAGTCTACAAACCTTGGTTCATAATTCATGCAAGCAATTTAGGACACTAAATTGACTAAACATTTTAGCGCTCTTGTTGGGGAAGTGTAATTAGGTAACCTTATCTCTTACATTAAAAGAAAAAAATGATATGCATCGAGAAAGAGACTCTAGGGGTAGATTCATAGCTAGAGGCAGGAGTTGAATTCCTACAACACCACCTACTCCACCAAGACTAAGAAGAGGTACACCTCCATCTCAAGATCACACTCATAGCCATAGACCTCCTGAAGTTATAAGGTCATAAATTCAATCAAGAGGATCTCCTACTTCATCTACTGAGGTAGTCCTAGAGGAGGAAAATCTTGGATCTCCAACAGAAGGAGTAGCCTTTCTCACCCCCACAGGGGAACATATTTTAGTTGAAGAATTAAGAATACCTAGTGACGAAGAAGAAGTAGAATATGTCTCCCACATACCATTAATAGAGGAACAAGAGGAAGAACAATTAACCTTGTAGGTTGAATCTTATATTGACTCTGACGAAACTATAATGGCAGAAGATGGAGAGGATGGAGACTTCACATTGTTTGGAGGAGGAGGAGGTAGAGGAAGAGGTAGAGGAAATAATTGAGAAGGAAAATGGAGGGGGTAGAGGAAATAGTGAAGTTGATCATTCTTTTGGATTCCCTATAGTTAATGAACAAACATATGCCACAATGAAAAATATCTCACCTTTTTTCCTCCTAAACTTTCATGGATTAAGAAGTGAAGACCCTCAAACATTCTTATTTGAATTTGAAGTCTTGTGCAAAACTTATGATTATTTACAAGACCCTCAAAAACTTAAATTGTTTCCTTCAACACTGAAATGAGCTGCTTTGAAGTGGTTCATGGGGTTGGTCACTTAGTCCACCAGAACATGGAATGAAATGAAGAAAGTGTTATTTGACAGATATTTGGATTATTGCATGCCTATCAATCACAAGGATGAAGTGTTCAAAATGATGCAAAGAGAGGATGGAAATTTAAAGGATTTAATAGAGAGATTCAACTATAACTTAAAAAGAGCAAAGATGGATAACTTAGATGAAGATAACTTAAAATCTCTTCTATTAAAAGCCATTAGAGATGAGTGGATAGATATCCTTAACATGATGGGGAAGGGAGATATCTCTCAACTCCCATTAAGTGATATAGGAGAATTATGTGTTCACCTCTCAAGAGGAAAATCCAAAACTGGGAAAGGTCCAAGAGATCCTTCTCTTGTTAGGGTGAATAAATCTGTAACTGGATCAGTAAGTAGGGCATAAATTGGAAACATGCTTGATGAATTTAAAACAGATATTCTAGGGAGCATTAGTGAATAGATATACACCCTTAAGTTACAAAACAAGCAGAAAACTGAAACTAATGCTATAGCTATTTTCTGTCCCCAAATGTAGAAAGAAGCACGCTTTAAGAGAATTCCCTTTAGATGGAAAAGTCATAGAGACTTATGTGATTTGTTCAGAGAATCATGAGACCAAAAGTTGTCCTTCAATCCCTGGTCTTAAGATTGTTTTTCAAGAAGAAACAATTTCAAATCTAGCAAAGTCTCTTTGCTTTGCCTCTAGAAGACCTTGGCAAGGGAAGCAAAATCAGGGTTTTAAGAACCAAATGTATATGCAGCGCCCTCCAAATTGAAATTCTTGGCAACAACCTTGGCCTCAATCTCAGTCTCAAACTCAAACTTGGGCTCAAGGAATGCAAAATCCTTATGGATTATTCTCTCCATACTATCAATATCCCCCATCATATCCAAACTATCCTCCCCAACGAATTCATTAACAGAATCAAGAGCCGCAACTTCAAAACCAAAACCCTCAACTTTCACGGCCATTTCCATAGATACCAAATCAGTTACCTACCCAATCATTACCTAAACCCAACAATAAGAATCCTTAGAATACCTATATGGTAAAAGGAAATCAATTTCCAACTTACATGATCACTCCATTAGAGCTCAATGATGTCCAATTGAGATTTGGTAGGATATTAGAAAAGAAAAAACCTTCTGTGGTTATTCAAGAACAAGACAATTCTGAGGAATATTCTTTAGAGAAAAATAAAATTTTTGAAGGAACATCTCCTCAAAACCAGAACACTAAAAATGAAAAACCAAAAGAGCCAATAAACTCAAATCCTATCATAGAGCAACAACCAACATCTATTTATACACCTCCTTTTCCAAAAATATCACAAGTTGATAGAGGGGTAGAAAAGCATATTATGTTGCCTAACTGATTTTCTAGATGAATTGAAAAATGTCTGTATCAGAATCCCTTTGTTACAAGCCATTAAAGAGATTCCAATTCTAGCTAAAATAATAAAAGAACTGAGCATGAAGAAACCAGGAAGGAAAACAAAAGAAGTAAAAATAATCCACTTAGCAGGAAAAATAACAGACATAATGATGGGAAAAATTGCCATACAAAAATATGTAGATCCAGGAAGTCAAGTTGTAAAAGCACATACCAATGGATTTGAAATTCGAAATACACTGATTGACTTAGGAGCAGCAATAAACATCATGAGTAAGCAAACTATGGAACAACTCAAACTTCCCAATCTTCTTTATACACCTACATTACTGCAATTGGAAGATAGATCTGTAATTAAAACATATGGTGTGTTAGAAGATATTTCAGTGTCCTTAGACTCTTGGGAGTACCCTGTTGATTTTATGATCCTAACCCCAAAGAGCAATCTAGGAGGACATCCACTTATACTAGAAAGACCTTGGCTAGCCACCACTGATGCATTCATTAGCTACAGCTCTAGTGATATGTTTATCTCTGATGGTAATTCAACTAGGAAATTCACTTTATATCCTCCAGAAAAAAAAAAAATCATAGAGATAGATGACAAAGAATGGATTGATGATGAAAATGATATTCAACCTCTCTTTACTATTTCAACCATTAGTGAAGATAGTCAAATCTTGAATACAATGGAAAATTTTGAATCATCTCCAAAATATGAACATGATCAGTTTCAAGAAAGATCTAATATTGAATATTTGTCATCTAGGCAGATGTATCTTTATTCTATGGAAGAATTTGGTAGCTCTACAATTGAAATCTTTCTAGGAAAAACATTGAACATCAACAATAACTTGGAAAAAGTACAACATGAAAAGCTAATCAAAACTTTTCAACAACATTCTTCTGCATATGCATGGGAATACACTGACATGAAAGGAATTAGTCCTAATACTCGTATACATCACATATACATTGAGGAAACTTGTAAACCTACCAGACAACCTCAAACAAGGATGAATCCAAATCTTAGGGAAATTGTGGAAGAAAAGTTGCGAAAATTGTTGAATGTAAATTTCATCTACCCAATTTCAGATAGCCAGTGGGCTTCCCCTCTAGTTATTGTGCCTAGAAATCATGGTAAATGGAGGGTATGTATTGATTATTGAGAATTCAATAAAGCTACCATTAAAGATCATTTTCCTTTGCCCTTTATAGATCAAGTGTTAGATACATTAGCATTTAAAAAGTACTTCTCATTTGTGGATGGTTTTAGTTGTTACAATTAGATTTAGGTAGCACCTAAAGGTCAAGATAAAACCACCCTCACCTACCCATGGGGAACTTATGCCCACCAAGCACTCCCTTTTGGATTATGCAATGCACCTGGAACATTTCAAAGAGTAGTACTAGGAATTTTTTCTAATTTGATACATGATTGTGTAGAGGTATATATTGATGAATTTACAGTTTATGGGAATACATTTGAGGAAGTGTTAGAAAATTTGGAAAAAGTTCTTAAAAGATGTAAGGAAGAAATCCTTTCACTAAGCCATGAAAAATGTTTTATGATGTTTACATAAGGGATTGTTTTAAGACATCACATTTCAGGAGATGGAATTAAAGTTGATAAATCTAAAGTTGAAGTCATCTCTAAGTTATCAATTCCAAGTTGTCAAAAGGATGTCAGAAGTTTCCTAGGATTCACAGGATATTATAGAAGATTTATATAAAATTTCACTAAACTAGCATCACCACTCTTCAAATTGCTCACCAAGGATTATGAATTCAAATGCAATCTTGATTGCCAGTTGGCATTTGAGACCTTGAAAGAAAAAATTTATGAGGCACCCATCTTAAGTGGTCCAAATTGGAAACTACATTTTCATATTTCAACAGATGCTTTAGATACAGCTCTTGGAGCTATATTAGGACAAAATGATTTGATCCCTTACTCCATCTACTACACAAGCAAGAATTTGACTCCCACTGAGTTAAATTACACTGTACCTGAAAAGGAATTCCTAATTGTTGTTCATGCTATCAACAAGTTCAGAAATTATATAACATGTTATGAAACCTTTGCTCATACAGATCACTCTACAATTAGATGCCTAATGAATAAACCGATTACTAATGGAAGAGTGACAAGATAGTTATTACTCCTGCAAGAGTTCAACATAACTGTGTTAGATAGACCTGGAAAATAAAATACAATTGCTGAGTTCTTGTCTAAAATTCACAATATCAAAGATAACACTCCACTTGAAGATAAATTTCCTGATGAATATATTTTTGCAGCAACTACTCAAACTCCTTGGTTTGCAAATATTGCTAACTATTTAGTCACGGAAAATTACCTTCACGTTTGTTTCCTAAGGAGAAAAGACAAATCATTCGAGCAAGTGAAAACTAATCATGGATTACTAATGAATTGTATAAAATAGGTCCAGATCTCATGATAAGGAGATGTGTTCGAGAAGATGAAATGCCTGAAATTATTAAGGCGTGCCATGTTAAACCTTTTGGTGGACACTTTTATGACAAAAGGACAACCTATAAAGTCCTTCATTTAGGAAATTATTGGCCCTCCATCTTCAGAGATGCCAAAGAGTATGTCAAAAGGTGTGAGAGTTGTCAAAGGGTAGGGGAACCTGCTCCTTTATATGAAATGCCACTACAAACTCAGGTACTCATTGAGCCTTTTGAAAAATGGGCCTTGGACTTTGTTGGACAAATTAATCCTTCATCTAAACAAAAGAAGTATATTTTGGTATGCACTGATTATGTCACTAAATGGGTAAAAGCTAAATCATTGCCTTTTGCTAATGGCATATCTATTGTTAATTTTCTTTTTGAGGACATCTTCACTCGTTTTGGTTTTCCAAGAGAAATAGTGACAGATGAAGGATCTCAATTTACATCTAAAATGGTGGAAAGACTTGTAGAAGAATACGATATAAAACATAGGAAGTCTACTCCTTACCATCCACAAGCAAACAAGTTGAATCTACCAATAAAGTGATAGAAGGAATTCTCACTAAGACTGTACATCTACATAGAAGAGATTGGGCAAAAAGGATTCTTGAAGCCTTATGGGCCTACAGAACTACATGGAGGAACACAACAGGACATACTCCTTATGAGCTTGTGTATGGGAAGCAAGTACAGTTCCCTATAGAGTTTCAAATTAGAACCTTCAAGATGGCAGTCCAATTGGGATTGGATTTATCAGAAGCACAAACACATAGATTGGAGAAACTCAATGAGCTTGATGAAATTAGGCAAGATGCAATTCCAACAGGAAAGGGATAAATGGCATGATATGTATATCAAGGAGAAGAAGTTTCACACAGGAGATTGGGAAATTTTGTTCGATTCAAAATTCAAATATTTTCAAGGGAAGTTTCAGACTCATTGGCTTGGGCCATATGAGATTGAAGAAGTATTTAACAATGGAGCAGTGATAATAAGGACAATAGATGAGAAAAAGGTACCTCTTCTTGTAAATAGTCATCAGTTAAAGATATATCATAAGCCAATTTCAAGGGGGGATTTTGTCAGAATTTTCCAAGATAACACTGAGTTGAAGTTGATGAAGAAGAATTATTCTTCTCCACTAACTTAGTTTTCTTGTACATCTTATATATAAACATGAATAAATAAATAAATAAAATGTATAAGTTTGAAAACCAATTGTTCATTGGCTTACTTATACAGGAAATACAGGGTGAAAATCATAGATTTCTGACATCCTATATTTCCTATTCTCTTTCTGTAATAAGTAGTGACATAAAGCTACAATCATTTGCAGTGCCTAATATACAAATTCATTTCATTCCATTTCATCTCACTTCACTTTCATTCCATTTCATTGTTATATTCCATTTTCCTTTCATTACACTCCATTTTCATTTTATTTCACATCCATGTTCCATAGCCACACTTCATCTTTGTCATGTTCTGTAGCTAACTCCATTCCGTAGCTAGTTTGATTCTGCAGCCATAACTCCATTCCACAGCTCTGTTCTAAATAAATGTTGATTGTAGGGAATTGAAGAGTCTTTTTGTTTTGAAGACTAGTATGCTAAGAAGAGGATCTGCAAATCAACATCATAGAAAAACAACAAATAAGAAGGTTAAGTTCCAAGAGGTAAAAGTGAAAAAATTTATTTTAAAATAGAAAGGTTAGAACATATAATATGTATAATATGGGCATTCATATGTCTCCATGACAAATCATCATTTTATTTGATTCACATCTCTATCATACTGCATATCTGCCACACCATTTGTTCTCCGTCACGTAACGATACGCAATTAAACTCTCTCATTGTTTTTAACAGTTATTACAACGACGTGATATATGTTTCCACATCTCTCCAAAACCCTCACCATCTACTTATTCCATGCAAACCCGTAGTTCTTTTCACCATACTTGCAGTCAATCCATTTCATAAACCAAAAGGGGAAATTCTAAAGGTTAAGGAATTTTGCGAAGCAGAAGACATGGGACTCATTGTCAGACCAGAACCAGTAGGAGAAAAATATATGGAAGGATACCCACAAAACAAGGAAATGCTACAGAAGGTTGGATGGCTCAAATTCACTGAAAATTTGATGGTTTTCATAAAGAGATCACAAAATGTTTTGCTAAATATTTTGATGGTACAGAAGTAGAAATTGGAGATATTAAGTTTGTAGTAACAGAATTCTTCATAACATAGGCTATAGAACATCCAAGACCTAGTGAAAGATGGTTCAAAAACAAGGAATTCCACAGGGAATCATGGAAAGTAATCCTCAGGAACCCAGGTATGGATGTCTCTGTTTTTAGAAAAGGAATTCCCAATTCACCTCTTAAAAGTAAATGGAGAAGCATGCTTTTGATATTACAGAAATTTATCACTTGTGAGGGGAGATTCGGTTGCATGTATGTCTACCATATACGTTTATTGATGAATTTTCTAGAAAATGGAGAAATCAATCTTCGTTTCTTCCTACAAAACATTTTAAGAAGGATTGCTTCAAATGTGCAGAAGAAAATGGAATTCATAGACACAACCATGTACCATCATGGGTTGGTAAAGATACTGATTGATTTTCATTTAAAAGGCATAGGAGATACCTGGGAGGATTTCATCATTAGAAATTATTTTCAAGAAGCACCAGAGTCACCCATAGAAGATAATGTTAGAAAAATCAGAAGAAAGAATATTGGTATAGTCATTGAAGACAAACTTGAGTCTTCATCACAGAAAGATGATGAAAAATTAATAACCTAAGAACTGATAGAAATTAGGAAACAAATCAGGGCAAGAGGAAAGGCAAGAAAAGAGAAAAAGATAGAAAAATAGAATGCAAGTCATGGACAACCTAGAAGAAGCTCTAGACTCCGAGGGTTGGTAAAGAAAACACCATCAAAAGGGACAGAGTTCATAAACTTAGAAGAGGAAACCCTAGAAATTTCTCCTGTTAACATCTCTTCTACACACAGTCCTCAAAACTCTCTTGAACATCATTTTGAAGGTAGCCCAAGTAGAGGATCTCCAAGCATGGACCTAGTATAGCAACAAATATATGATTATATAGAATCAATGGAGAAGAAAAGTGCCTCATTGAATCTAGAACCCTCTATCAATCCACAAGAACCACTAATTGAATCTCTCAAATAGGAAATACATGAATTAGAGATATTGAATAGACATGTGAAGAAGGAAAATGAAACCTTGACGGAAAAAAGTAAATTTGACAAGGCTATTCATGATAATACCATTCTGCATCTAGGACTATGGTATAAGAAAAATAGGAAGTTGAAGAGGAAGAATAGAAGTTTGAACAAAACATTCATCAACCTTAAATAAAGGCTTCTGATGAGACAACCCAAAATGGCAGTCACTTCAAAGAAAAGCAAAAGAAGAAAATTGGATGTACTAGCAAAAGTGTCTAAGCAAATGGATTAGAGAAGAAAATTCACATCTTTGGCAAATTGCATGAGGACATGCAATGATTTTACAGTGGGAGTATGTTGAACCTCAAAATTACCTTCCCCTTGACATTTGTTCTCACTTTTTTCGCTCAATTTCTCACAAAACTATAGAACCAATAAATGATAAATGCTAGATTTTGTCATAGGAAAGCATTAAAATGATCCCCATATTATATTTTCGTGTTCTTGCTATTTTAATATATTTTTGCAAATTAGCTGTAGAAGACAACCTATTCTGCAACTAAAAGTGGGTTCCATAGCTACTCTCATGGTTTGGTAGGTTACAGGTGTCAAATGAAGAACTGGGCCACATGGGCATCTACAGAATCATCTATACATGGATTCTATCCTACTCACTCGATCCAGATCGACAGAAAAGCATGCCTAAAACATTGGTCAAAGGTGGAGTCAAACATGTTATCTAGTAGCAGTAGGACTCTTGATATTTTGTAGTTGATCAGGATTCTAACGATTCTATTGAAGAGTTAATGCAGAGTAAGCCACTTGTAGCTGATGAGGAGTTGAAGAGTTAATGTATATCAATCCACTTGTAGCTATTTAGAAGCCTAACAGTCTCATTAGAATTTGAACTAAGCGATTTGTGGCATTTCTTTCTATAAACAGTCATGATAAGATTCAGATTAAGCCATATGTAACAAGATTTTCTCTTAAACAGATATGTTGTTTTTCTATAAATATCGATTAAATGAGACCGAGAAGTAATTAGAAGTTAAGGAAGGATTACAAGCTTTTTGTTAGAAGAATCTATTCAGAATTCATTTTGTTCATAATAAAAACTTTGTTTTGTCAATGGTAGTTTCAAAGTGCATCTCTAGTTAGCTGTTATCCATCCACATCAGTTATATAGGGCCCCTGCACTGAAGGAGGTTTCCACTTGTTGTTTTCATTTTAATTTCTACTACTCTTTTTTTTTCAAGTCCATTTTCTCTAGTTTTGTTTCATTTTAGTTTTGTAACCAATAGTGTATGGGTAAAAATCACAACTGTGAAAGTCTTATTCTTCGGAGAGATTATGTGAGAAATGACTGAATGAATAATGAAGACATGAGAATACACAATTGTTTTAGCCTCTTACTATTTTTGATTACTCATTTTATCATAGAATTGGCAATTAGCTATATTAATAGATGTTCTCAAAACCATTTCGAAATGATGAAAATTCTAACTTAATTGGTTGAATATCTAATGCATGCAGTGATTGAGCTTACTCAGCATATTATTAATTTTAAAAACTGACACCTTTTCTTTTATGTTTTCAGGTCATTACTTTGTTGGAGCGCTTGATATTCCAAAAGATAATTTCAAGGAGACTGATTCTATCATGTTCCAAAATTGAATGGTTGAATGGCTAATGAATGCAAATATTGAATTACCGTCTACATCAGTATTACTTTTGGTTTTAATAATTAGACCCATGGATTAGGACTAATTGGTAGATAAGAACTAAATGGTAGATTAGGACTAATTGGTAAACTATGACTAAAAGGTAGATTAAGACTAAATGATAGGTAAGCTAGATACTCTATTTTTTTTCTTCTGATTATGCCTTAACTATTAAAAAATGATTCTTGGTTAGTAGTCTATACTAACTTAGTAACCTATCCTTTCCTTGAAAACTCATTAGATCCCTTTAAATTTCTCATAGATTGTATATTCTTAGACATCAAAGAATAGAAAACCCCCATAACAAACATAAAATACAAAACAACAAAGTAAAAGAAAAGATGACTTAGCACACATAGTGCATCACACTTCATCAGTCTACAAACCTCAGTTGATAATTCATGCAAGAAATTTAGGACACTAAATTGACTAAACAGGCTCCTCAAGACATATCATGCCATTAGGGAGACTTTCTCATGGAGGGGACTCAAGGGGGATGTATTGAGAGATGTATAGGAGTTTGTGGTCTGTGAGAAGAACAAGGTGGAGTTATCACACCCAGCAGGATTACCTCAGCCCCTCCCCATTATGGAAAGGAAGTGGGATAGCATGTCCATGGACTTCATCACAGGACTTCCATCTGTGTAGGGGCGAGCTTATATCTACGTAGTGGTCAACCGATTGAGCAAGTTTTTTCATATCTTCACCATTCCATCAAGGTATTCAGCTTTTTATATGGCTGAGCTATTGTTTAGGGAGGTATTACAGCTACATGGTCTCCCCATGACCATAGTCAGTGACAGGGATAACAGATTCACGGTGTTTTCTAACATGAGTTGTTCCCGTTGGTGGGGACAAAGCTTATACCCACCACCAAATGTCACCCACAAACCGATGGGGAAATTGAGATCATGCAAAAGTGGCTAGAAGGGTACCTGTGTAATTATGTGACTGCAAAGTAGACAAAATGGGTGAGGTGGGTGAATATGGGAGATTTTTGCTACAATAGCGTCTATCACATGTCAAAATGAAAGACTTAGGACACTTGCATTATTTTGTTAGTCTTCAAGTCTTGTAATCCATGGAAAGTATTTCGCTTTCCGAGTCCAAGTATGCTTGTGATCTTCTACTCCACTTTCACATGGAAGACTGTAAGCAAGCCCCTTCTCCCTTTCATTTTGGAGCCAAACTTTCAGTGAATTGTACTTCCGCTAAAGTTGATGATACCTTATACCATTAGCTTGTAGGAAAACTTTTGTATCTGACCCATACCATCCAACCTTTCCTTTGTTATTGGTTGTATTTCTCGGTTCATGAAAAACCCACATGAAATTCATTGGAAAGTAGCTAAAAGAATACTTCATTATGTTCTAGGTATATCTCAATTTGGGATTCATTACAGTGCATAAGCATCTCCTCTATTGGTTGGTTTCACTGATTCCAATTGGGCTGGTGACCCTGATGATCGGAGGTCTACTGCAGGTTATGTCTTCACTCTTGGTTTTGGACCTATTACATGGGCTTGCAGGAAACAAAGTGCCATTTCTCTTTCTTGAGCAGAAGAGTAGTATCGTGGAACCGTAAAAGCTAGTAAGGAAGCCATGTGGCTTCGTCAGATCCTGTCAAAGTTTGGCTTTCATTCGTAGCATCCGACTACAATTTGGTGTGATAATCAAAGTTCCATTCAAATATGCAAAGATCTAATCCAACATCAGCACTGCAATCACATTGAAATACACATGCACTTCATCGGAAATCTCATTCATGAACATGTTCTTGAAGTGCAATATTGTTGAAATGATGATCAAGTTACAAACATCTTTACAAAGGCTCTCACAGAGGCAAAGTTTAGTAAACTTCAATTTATGGTTGGATTTCAGGAAGTTGTCACTAAGGGGGGATAGGCTCTAATGCCTCATTCCTTCTCCTATTGTGTCATATTTGTACATCCTTCAATCCTATCCCAAGTTATTCTTAAGGGGGGATGTTAGGATATTTCAACAAATAGGAAATAGCTAACTATAACTTGGCCTAGTGTAGAGTTAGGTAACGTGTGTTTCTTTACTATGAACTTTTGTAACTTACAATCTAATGGTCACGATATGTTCTAGGCATGAAGTGATCTAATGGTTCATTCTCTCCTCGGTATTACTGACGCACTTGATCTATGGCTTAACAGTCAATTAGTCCATGATCTATATTTAAAGAGCATGGAGGGTAATACTGAGGGATATTTAAAGAGAAAAAGTGGGTAGAGAAACTGAAACCACACTTTTATGGGCCTTACATGGTAACCAAGAGAGTTAGGGAGGTAGACTACGACTTGGGGCTATTCTCAGAGAGTTGGATACACAATGTACTTCATGTTTCCTGTCTGAAAAAGGAATTGGGACAACAAGTTGTAGAAACTACTAAACTTCCTCCTCTGGATGATGAGGGGCACTTAGTATTGACACTAGAGGTAATATTGGAGACACCAGAGAAGATGTTAAGGAACAAGGTCACCTGGGAGAACTTAGTCAAGGGGAAGGATTTTCTGGCTGAGTATGCCACTTGGGAGAGCAAGCAGATTTTATAGCATCCAACTTTGTATTTGCTTGAGGACAAGCAACATTGGGGAGGGGAGGTCTCTAATATCCCTTCCTAAAATATTTTTCTAAGGAGAAATACAATTTTTTCAATTTTGAGGGACCAGGGAAATTATGAAAAAACACTTAGGATAAGGGGTCCAATTATTTTCTTTGTCGAATGTGGGGTCCATTCCCTCATGAAATACACACCCCTTGAAATACAAGTTGAAATGGCCTAGGAGGGAGTTTTATTTACTTGGTGGACTGACCCACATGAGTTGAGAGAGAAACAATTATAAATAGGAGTAATATAACAACGTTTGGGGCTTTTGGATCATTTGACAATTCCATTGTTGCTCAACTTCTTTAGCTGAGTTAAAAAGTGTTGTTTAGCATTAGAGTTTCCTAAGGTGTAAATCACCGTTTTATTTAGTGGACCTGGAGTGCCACCCTAGGGAGGTCACATCATAATTTTGTGGGGGCTAGAGATGGCACATAGTAGGAGATTCAAACTACTTTACCTAACGTTGGATGCAGAACAAAGAGACACGTGGTTGTGAAGTAGAGATCCTGAGGGCATGAGTCTTGGATCCTTGCTGCTTGTTTTCTTTGGACAGATTGTAGGTGGTTTCTGGGCTAATTACACACCAAAGGAGTACTCCTCACTCAGGCCTAAGATCCCTTGCATATGTTCTGTGTAGTAGCATTCTTGGGTAGCACAGGTTTTCAGTGGACATGTTGTGGGTGGATTGGGTTGAATGGATTTTGTGTTGAAGTGTTTTTTGGAGGCAAGAAGGGTGCTTAAGAGAAATCTTCCACTAACTTGGAGGGTTGTAGAGGAATAATTTCCTAGAGGCCGAAATTTCCTGGTAGTGGAAGAGTACTAAGAATTTCAGGGGTTTTTGGAGTGTTAGAACTAGTGGAGCCCCTTATATGTTTTGTTGGGTTTTTGGTGATGAGCTCTGAACTAATTTGGCAAAATTTTATGGGAAGAGTTTGGGGCTCAAACAAATATTTTATTCACCCAGCAATGCAGTTCCTTAAGGGCTAGTGCATAATTTTGTATGGGAGACATTTTGCTTCATTTGGATAGTTTATATTCATCATTTAGGCTTGTAGCTTACTTTGAGCCAGTCCATGTGTATTCCTTCCATTTCATACTGTCCTCCCTCCATTATATAATGAAATTGGGAAATTTTGCATGTTTTTGGAGCATTTTGGGTTATTGGATTGTGTGTTCAATTTATTGTGTTAAATGTGTTGTATGTTCTTTGTTTATCACTAATAAATTCCACTAGGAATAATACAAAAGATTCTAACTACCTAGGAATTCAACAAACAGTGCAACAAACAGAAATTCTAGGCTATGTTGAAAATTCAGAAAAATTGCTAACTTATAGAAACAGATTGTTTGTTCCAAATGTAAGTTCTCTAAAGAACATAATAATAGATGAATATCATAAGAAATCGTATGATGGACACCCGGGATATCAAAACATGATAGCTGCACTAAGGAAGGAATATTATTGGCCTGGTATGAAAAAGGAAGTAGCATAATACTTGTCTGAATGCTCATAACATTAGCAGGCGAAGGTAGAACACCAACATATAGCAAGACTCCTAAACCCACCACCAATTCTTGAATGGAAATGGGAAATGATCTTGCTCTATTTTATTACAATATTACCAAAAACTAGTCGACGACATGATTCCGTTATGGTAGTAGCAGACACCCTAAGCAAGGCAACACACTTTATATTGCTACAATCTACCTATGGAGAAACTCAAGTTGCAAACATTTTTATGAAGGATATATTTTGACTACATGGAATACCAAATATGGTAGTGTCTAACAGTAATTCTAAATTCATTTCCAAATTTTGGAAAGCCTTATTTGGAGGCATGGGGACATAGCTAAACTTTAGCACTGCATATCACCCCCAAACTGATGGGTTGACAAAGAGAACTAATCAAATTCTAGAATACATGTTCATAATGTATGTCATGGAAAAACGTGCTAAATGGGACAAATTTTTACATTTAGCATAATTTGCCTACAATAACAGTTAACAATCTTCGATAAAAATGAGTCCCTTCGAGGCTTTATATCATAGAAATTGTGACACACCTCTTAGCTACAACCAAATAGAGGAAAGGCTAATACTGGGGCCAAATGCATTACAAGAAATGGAACATGTGGTGTAGAAAATTAGAAAGAAGATAAAAACTCCACAATATAGAGAAAAAAGCTATGCTAATAAAATAGAACTCACAAATTCTAATAGAATAGGACTCACAAGGAATTTAAGGTTGGAAATCATGTATATTTAAGAGTGAAACAGAGGAAAATTACTTAAGGACCGAAGCTGTACCAAACTGGCACAACGATTATGTGGGCCTTTTGAGATTTTGGACAGAGTTGGGCCATTAGCATATCCACTTGTATTTCCCAGCCATATTAAAGTGAATAATTTTTTTCACGTATCTTTCTTAAAAAAATATGTCCATGATAATTCTCACATAATTAATTTGAATCTGATACAAGTGGAACTAGAAAGAAACTTCTTGGTAGATCCACTTTTCATATTAGATCATAAATAGATCTAGCTCCAAAATTGAGTCATCGCTCAAATTAAATTGTAGTGGAAGCACTTTCAACTTAAAGAGGCTACATGGGATCGAGAGGATAAAATGTGAGAGGCCTATCCAACACTATTTCATAAGGGAAGCAATTGAAAAATTAACACCAAGGATGGTGTTGAATTAAAAAGGGGGGAAGATGTAATATCCCTTTCTTATTTATGCTAGTGTCTTGTTATTATGTTACGTCCATATAATACTATTATATTCCCATTATTTTTATCATTAGTGTAGCCCCTATTGTTATAGTTGTGCCCTTACATTATTATTGATATGTAGGCTCTGATTATATTGTCACCCCTTAGACCCCTATATATACAAAGTAGGCCTTATCATTTGTATCATCCAAGAATTTTTCATTTATGTAGTTTAAAGGAGGTTTCTCCTTCGAAGAGGATAATTTTTAAGTCATTGATCTATCTATTGGTAAGCTGGTTGCATAACATTTGGTATCAAAGATTTGAATTCTAGGGTTTCACTATTGAAACAGAGCATGGTTGAATTTCTGCTATAACTTTTCTTCTAATGAGCTTTAAAAGCTTAAATTGCGACCACGCGGACACTAAACCTTGGTGGACTTCTTTTATAAATTTCATATCTTGGTTCATTATAGTTTCAGAGATATGGGCAGAAGACATAGCATGCTTAAGAATTCAGTCCTAAAAAGGTGACCAAGGGAAAATAGTTATAACTTTTTCTTCAAGGATCAGATTTGAATTTCCTAAAAATTAACAAAAATAGAATGGACTGTAGTTTATCTTGTAGTGATTTTAGGGCCTAAATTCAAAACGGTAGCGTGTGGCACTCCTTATAAATTTTATCTACTGAACAAGTCCATAATCAGGTTATCGTGTGATATTGTGAATAAATTTAACTTGAAGAATCCAATTTTGGTCCAACTTGTGGTGTTGGAAAGAATAGTCATAGGGATACCACAAAATGGAATTTCAGATCTTGGATAGCCAAAACTACATAGTTACAACCGTTTCAAGATTGAGATAATAAAAGCAAGAAAAAGGTGTGTACTTTTAAAAACAAAATTGCATAACTTTTGTTTGAAAAATTAGTTTGAAGTAAATTCCAAGGGAATATTGAATCATAGATATCAATATTGGGTTCTAATATTCCTCCAAAGAAAAGGAATTGTATGCCCATTAAGCCCTTAGAAAGCTCTACTATGACACATGAAGAGGAAGAATTGCAACATGATATATCAAAATTAAGGGACCAAGTTCAACAAATTTCACTCTCACAAAGAGAAAACAAAGATTAAATTAAAGGGGAGATGGATGGTTTAAAGGAAGAATTAAAAGCTCACATGAATGGTTTGAAATAATACAAGGAAGGTTTGAAGGAAGGGTTGACAAAGTTGTTTCAAGTAAGGTTTCTCGGTGGTGACACGGTAATCCATGAAAATCACGATGAGGACAAAAGGAGTATGAATTATGATTTTAGAGAATCTAATGTGGGGTTTAAGAACCACCACATTCCAAGTATAGATATGAGGAATTTTGATGCTAATGATCGAGTAACATCGATACTACAAATGGAAGAATATTTTGATCTATGGGATGTGCAACCGTCACAAAAGGTACGTATTGAATCTTTATATTTAGAACCCAATTAGTTTGTATGGTATATATGGCTTTGTTCTCATCAACCACTCTTCACCTGGCCAATTTTTACGAGGAAATGATAGAACATTATGAAGGTACAAAGAGCAACACCTTCTTTAGCCAATTGATAAATCTTAAACAAAAGGGTTCGACTTCCAAATATCAAATATTAGGGTAACTAATATTCCAGAGGAGCATAGGATTGATATCTTCATAGGGAATTTAAAAGATAACGTCCAACATGAGGTTTTCCTTTGGTAACCTGATTCATTTGAGAATGCATGAAGGATGGAAACGAAACTTGAAAGGAAAATTATCGCAACAAGGAAGTCTACCACTCACAACTATAAACATGGAACTATTGTTGCTCTTGGTCTTCCACAACCTACAATGTTGACAACAAAAATTGGAGGAAAAAGGAGAAAAAGGGCTTTGTTATAGTTGTGATAGAAAATAAACTAAAGGTCATAAGTGTGCTGAGAAGAAATTATTCTACATAGATTGTGAATAGGATGAAGAAAAGGAACAAGAAACATATGAAGAGGAGGAAATACACAAGGAACCAACCCCAAAGAAAGAAGAAATGAATCTTACCATATCTTGTAATGCATTGGCAGGAATTACCACTCCTCAAGCTCTCAAGATAGAAGGATATATCAAGAAGAAAAAGGTAATAGTTCTGATTGATTAAGATAATACCCATAATTTTATTCATTGTAAGATAGCTAAGTGGTTGAATTTATTCCTATATCCAACACCAGAGTGTCAAGTGATGGTCGCAAATGGAGGAACTATAAATTTCTATGGAAAGTGCCATAATACCAAGGTAAACATGGGGGAATATGTATTGAATAGTCCAATGCTTTACATTCCAATGGGTGGTGTTAACATTGTACTAGGAGTCCAATGGTTACAATGTTTTGGGACGATAGGTTTTCATTTTAAGAACCTTTCTTGAAAATCTTTTGGGAAGTTAGGGAAGTTGAATTAAGGGGTATCACAAGGAAACTTGGAAAGATAATTATCCCTAATAGAATGACAAATCTTTTGAAGAAAGAACAATGAGGTGTCATTGCACAATTATTCTCACTAGAGGTTAAAACATTGAAATCAATTATTTCTCCATATATCCAAAAAGTCTTGGGAAATCATTCCAAGGTTTTTGAGACTCCCAAATGCCTCCCACCTATTCATGATCATGATGAAGATATTGATTTGACTCCAAGAAGTGTTCTTCCAAACATCAAACCTTACAGATATCCATATGCCCAAAAGAGTGAAATTGAACATATGGTTTAATGGAGTTATTTTAGATTTGATGGCTAGAAAGCCATGTTGGAATTAAGATTGATGTGAACAATAAATTTATTGTGATGTAATAAATATATTTTTATTAATAAATAAAAATTTGGAAATTACTTGGGAAAGAAACACTAAAGTTAATAGATTTTTTCCAAGATTTGGAAACAATAATTGGTGGATGAGATCAAAATAAACCTTCCCTTAAATGAATCCTAAAAATCCCTAGAAGGCGATAAACATGATTTTACATGATAGGAGAGAAATATCTATTAAACCACTTGGAGAAAAAATCTAAGAACAGGTGGAACAAAGCATTGTGGGAGAGACAGGCAGGCTTTAAAGAAAAATGAAAAACACCCTTTTCGAAAATAAAAGAAAGAAACCTTAGTTAGTTCGGTTGGTAGACCCAAAAAGGAAGGACACTACCAAGAAAATCTACTAGGAAGGAAAATTATAAAATATACCATTTAGGAATCAATGAGGTTGTTGATTCCATTGACAATCTTATCTCAACTCGGGGGGAACTAGTGGATTCAGTTCATTGTCGGGAGGAAAGTGTGTTTCCCAAGTGTATTTCCAACAACCTATGAGTTAGAAACTCTATTTTTTTGTTATATATTTAGATCTTGATTGATTAATTGGGTATATGAAATAGGCAATGAATTGTAGGAAAAATAGTGTAAGATTACATTCTGGTTATTTAGTTAAATGCAATTAAATTATATGATCTTTATAAATCGATTAGGTTGTTCTTTGATGGGGTATGTGATTAGTTGTGAACATTGACCGATACTTGAGTTTGTTTATAAAATTTCATGAAAAATATGGTGATGATGATTTCATGTTAAACGTATAATATATATGTACCTCCTGGTAAGGGGAAATTTCTGAGAAAAATATGATGACATTCTTAAGGAAAATAACCATGAATAGACTGCCCATAATTGAAAGAAGAAAGAAAATCGTAACTATGAGATACTAAATGTAAAATCAACCATTTGTACTTGATACTCAAATAGTAAACTCTACACATCCTGTAAAGATATATATATATATATATATATATATTATATATATATTATATATATATTATATAATATATAAACAAGCAAAACTATAAAAATAGAAACCTCTAAGAGAAATATTCAGAGGTCATTGTAGTGATGTTGTGAGACTTATGATCCCATAAGTATGGGTCTGTAGGAGTGGTCGGATACTAGCCTCGACTGTTCCTAGTATGGAATACACATTATAACTATGGTAGTATGCAAATAAGAATTTTTTTTTCTGAGGGAGTGAGTATGAAATAATTTCTATTAGGAATAAGATTTAAGTTATCCTTAGATTATGAGTAACAAAGATAGACAGATAGATATGAAACATATATCTATTTAATAAAATTAACTTAGAAGAAAGAGGAACATCTAAATGGGAGTTAAGCATCAAGATGGGCCTCAAGCAAGTGAATACATTTTAGATAAATGCGGGTAACATAGAAAATATGAACACAAGATTGTATAAGAATTGGGAATGAATATATATATATATATATATATTATATATATATATATATAATATATATATATATATACTTTTTAGAAAAGTGCTAATATCAATTATGAAGCAAATTTAGCATGATAAAAACATGTGTTACCATATCAAATTAAAAATTAATTGATAATTCATCATGTAACAAATGAAAAGGCACTCATACAAGAGTTATTTGTATGTGCAGTTGATTTCATATTAAACAGGGGTTATATCCCTTGAACATGTAGTTGGGTTTGCAAAATTCCATTCTATATTATTGCAGTTCGTAAGAAGAAGAAACATTTATACAAAAGTGTTATTTGAAAGTTGAAAAAATTGAGATATTATGATTCGAATGAGGAATATAGACTAATTTTGTGTTTCATACAATTGAGTATAGAGATATGAGAAATGCACGCAATTAAGGCGTTGGGAATTAATTAAGATACATTGCAAGCTAATGAGGTGATTTTCCCTATTTATTTATTGACATGTTGTCTCAAAAAAAATACAAGCAACATTTCTACTTTTATTTACTAGGAGAATAAGTGGGTGTTCCATCCACCTTGCGCGAGAATCTGAATAATCAGAAAGCCACAAGGTTATATGGAACCAACCTGTAGCCAATGATGGGAAGAAGTCAGAAGATGGAGGATGCCTTGTAATATAAACCCAGTTGGTTCCAATGGCATAATACATGTCACCATACATATGAACAAGGAAGTAAGTTCCATAATGCTAGTTGTAGGAATAGATGAGGCATGACAAAAGAAAATTAATTTATACGAAATGATTGATAAATTTCCTATAAAACCCATCATAGTTCTACTTGTATCTTGAGATACTTATGGCACCATGCTTCATGCAGAAATAAAAGAAACACATGATGCCACAAAATGCTGGGTAGGGGGAATATCTCAATAATGACATAAATATTAATAGAAATATAATTTACGAAGGGACTAAAACCCTGTGACTTATCGGATCTACAGGTCAGTATGGCCATGACCTTACGACCCTATGGAAAATGACTATGGAAAATGAAATGAAAGAAAAAAATTCCATGACCTTACAACCCTATGGAAAATGACTATGGAAAATGAAAGGAAAGAAAAAAATAACGAACTCTGGACTAATCACCTACCAATCCCCCTATAAGCATAGATCAAACTCCACAGTAAGAAGCACCAAAAAAGACGAAACTTCTAGAATCTACATCATAATATAAAATTATATGGATTTCAGATTTCTGTGGTTTGAATCTTTTGAGTGATTGACCGGAGAATCCACAGTTGCATCATTTTTGAACCGACGTTTCGAATCCCAAGTGGGATCCATCTTCAGGATCAATCTCTCATCCTGAAGATGGATCCCACTTGGGATTCGAAACGTCGGTTCAAAAATGATGCAACTGTGGATTCTCCGGTCAATCACTCAAAATAAAATTATATGTTAAGGAAGCGTCAAAAATGGATAACTATATCCAACAAGAAGGAAAGAAAAGAACCCAAGTCATTGAAATGGGCAACTTCATAATAAAGGAAAACTTTACCTCCAAAAACACTCCTAATTGAAAAGGAATTTCAGTTAGAGAACTTGGAGACGTGAAAAAACATTGCAAAATCTATAATATGGCGCAAGGCCTACGGTAAGCTCATACAACGAAGAAATTTGGTGAGATTACGTAACACAATAGATAGTACTAAAGTGTTTATGTTAAGAAATAAAATCCCTTACCACATGGACTATCAAGGATAGGGGTGGAGATGAAGGAGATGTATACTTGTCATGAGAACCCAATAGGAGAATACCAGAGTGGTTGGTTCCCCGGTGTGACACACCTCTATAATGACGAAACCCCAAATGTTGGAAAACAAGTCCAAAGCAATAGTATAGAGTTTTCCAGATAAGTTTCAACCATTGGATCTTAGGAAACCATCCCTACCATCCACCTCACCATCATACCAACAACCATGTCAATATCACGTGATCCATAAGACTTGGCGGAGTTTTTTTTCCACAACATCCGAGGAACTGACCTTCGAATTGTGGAAAGACACTTTGCGTACCACTGTGGGAGAAGCAAGTCAAAGAAAACAAAACATATCAAAATAAGCAATTACCCTCTCCTAAAGGTTTTGACATCAAGTATTTATATTTCCATTCGCTACTTAAGTATCATGTGCTTAAAGGTATAAGCGTTTAGGTATAAAAATATACGGTGAGTTCCATCAATGTTTAAAAACTTAACATAATGTGAACACAATCAATTACTAGCTAAATATCTGACTTCCCTTACCCTCCAAGTTGAATATAACATTAACTTTATGTTGACTTGGTATGAAATAAAATAGCTAGAAGACATAACCATTAAGGATTAGCAATTGAATGAGCTTTAGTGTCAAATGTACAGCTGATATAAACCTAATAAGTAAAGACTATGTGTGGAACCAGAAACTAGATTATGAAAGTGTCCTCTTCAGATGTTGATCTTGCTTTGAGATAGGCCATCTAGCCAAAAATTGCCCAAAAGCCTCCCAGAAAAATTCTGCTAGAAAAAACCACCACAGATCTACATGGTGGGAAGGAGCACAAAAAGAACACTACTGTCATCAAAGAAGAATACTCTAGAGAAAACTCTGAATCACAAAAAATTGGGCAAGAAAAAAACAACTCTCAAGACAAGCAGGGAGAAAGCCTTGCCCAACAAATCAACAGTTATGAGGATTCGAATACCGCACAAAATAAATCTTCATTTAACAACAAAGCAGATCTCCTAGACCAAACTCCTCCTTCGACTATCTTCAAAAGGACGAACACAATAGACCGCGAAGCTAAGACACCAATGTCCCAAGAACCAGAAGAGATGAAGGAGATGCAAGATAAAGAAAGTTGGAAGACCGTAGAGAAAAAAAAGAAAGCTACAACACCAATCTCGCCAAGAAAGACGAGGAGCCAGATAATTAAAAACTAAGAAAATTATGGGTCCGATAGACCAATTTGGTCTCAGTGGATGTTAACCACCACCATCACAAGGGAAAATCATTGTACAAAATGTCCCGTGGGTTTTATAATGAAGTCTAAACTAAAGAATTAAATTGCAAAGAAAAGATATATATAAACATTTATTCTCCATTACTTTAAACTATAGGAAGGGGATTCCTTGGGAAGATTGTGAAACCATCTTTTAAGCAAATGCTACAAAATAAATACTAGGCTATTTATTGTCATGAGAATATTTATGAATACTTTTATTTATTTTAATGAAAAAAAAAAAATTGGATGAATTAAGGTATGTGACTGTTTAACAATAAAAATATAACAAATTTCATTATTTTTCCTTTTTAAAATATTAAATAGAAAGTAACTAAAATTATTTTTTTTTAATATAAATTATAATTTTATATAAAAATAAATAGAAAAATAAAATATAATTATATTCAATCATACTCGTACTCCAAATTAAAATTATTGTTATTATTATTCTTGTTGTTGTTGTTGTTGTTGTTGTTTTTGTTGTTTTTGTTGTTGTTCACTAGATACTGTGAGTTTTGAGATGACTCGCATGCCTAATGTCACAACCCCAGCAATGGTTGCACCACCATCGCCATGTGACACCAATGATATTTCATAACATGGCACTGAATTGCTTTCTGTCGGACTACGCCTCTAGCCTATGTGTCTTCACAAAACCATTTTCAACTTTGTGGAATTAAGTTTTTAGAATGATTCCAACACATTAGCCAACTTCTTAATACTTAGCCATTTATTGAATTCAGGTTAACTTCTTTAACTTAGCCAACAATTTATTTAACTTGTGATATTGTAACTTCAACAATAAAAGCAACAATAAACCAACATCAATATAACCAACAAACCAAAAGTAAACAGTACACAATATTCTACATGGGACGGGGAAATCACAACAAAAATTCCACAATACTTCTTTTATTAAACTTAAAAACCTTCAAGAATATGTTACAATAGAATTATAATGTAGGAAATCGTTGACCTAGCCCAACGCACTTGCCCAGAATGCAAAATCCCACAACCAAAGGCATGCCCAACCTTATAGTTAACACGTTCCCCAATAGAAACAAAAAATTCAAGGCTCTTCACAAATCAGAATTCCAACTCTATGACCTACTTAGAAACTCGACTCACTTGGGAAAGCCTCTCTTCTTTCAACGACATGCCTTAGCTATGACATCCCTTGCTTTGATCTCAAACTTCATTCTACACATTTTTTCTTCTTGATGTTTGGACTTGTTTCACGCCTTCCATCAAATGCCTTCACTATATGTATATGCATCTTAGTCAAATGTTTTAATCCATCTAATCCCCCTTCACAATGTTTAGCCGACTTGATTTCCTTGTGCGGGCATGCCCCTTACCAAGAACCTAGGCATGCATGACCCGTGGCACACCTTGGGCACCTCGGTGCCCCACTATCGTGCGGGTGCACACCTAAGCCATGTATCCATTTATCCATGTCCCACATGCTAAGTCCATGCCTCTCTTCATTTCCTCTCATTTGTCACTCATCACCTTGTCATATATGTCAAGAAAACCCCACACACTTAAACCTAGGCACCCCAACTTAGTGCAAGCACACCCAAGGCACACATCTTCCTAGTTGTATGCTCAATGAGAAGTCCCATGGGTCATTTCTTCATTTTTCTACTACATCCATGACTCAGCTAGCTCGCATGACTGACACATCATGTCTTGTGTTGGGCACTCGATGTCCCACCATAACGGGGGCACACCCTATGCTCATTATCCATTTGTTCTTCCATACCCCAATGCATCCAACTGACTCATAGACCATATGTATTGTGTTCCCTTTGGTCAATTCACTTTTTGTTGAGCATGTATGCCTCCGTGCTCACAACCTCGCCCATACTTCACCATATTTTGAATTTTGTATAAGTGGGGCACACTCACCTTCCTATGAGCATCCCATCCCACCACTTCATCTCAGCCAACTTAGGTGCATCGATTGGGCATGCTCAAGACAAGGGCCTAACACCCTCCCCCACTTTAAATTGTTTTCCATACTCGACAACAATGTAACCCAACAAGTTTCTTCGTGAACTCCAATTTTCATGAAGTTCACAACTCTGAGTTACACTCGACCTGCTCCTGAAGTCCTTGGTTCACAAACTCTTCAACTTCCTTCATATGATCCTTTGTCAATTCTCAAGTCTTCATGCAGGAAATAATCCTCAATCTCACAGTCATCAACCACATCTCATCGCAATCCTCCACACTTCCCCAACTCATCAAAGGTCACCCCCTCCAACTTGGATGGAATGCATCAACTGCAACTCGTATTGTGCCAACCCATCGTTTATCATCATCATGTGAAATATTTCTGCCATACTTCAACTTAACTCCAACATTTCTTAGTGCATTGATCTCCCTCATGACTTGAACTAGTTGATTAGATAAACCAACCATTGCATTCAAGCCATGAGAATGCACTTCCTCATGCCTTCATTGGTCATTTCTCCAACACTTAGTCATATCTTCAACTTTGATAAATACCTCTTCCCATCTTTACACACAAGTCCTTCAACCGACGCTCAACCTTGGTGTCATATCTAGTTCCATGAAGAAAACTTCATCTCAGCTCAGATATGCTACTCATCAATGTTGTCAAAGAAGCAAGTCTTCACTTGCCTCATTATCTTTTCCATGTACTACCCTTGTGTTTCCGAGAAAACTAGTGTCCATTCAGAGCTGCTAGTCCCACTAAGACGGGTAGCTATCTTAGAAACAAACAATCCAAAGTAACCTTTGTTTTCCTTTATGAGAGATAAATGAGAGAAAAGCAGAGAACACCAACCTCTGTCTTTCGCTTGGCTCCTTGCTTCTTTCCTCTCTCCTTTGATAGAGCTTTTGCCACTCATTTCTCACTTGTCCCACTTCAAAGAACACCTGTAGAGTTAAAGCAACAAAATACCATCAAAGCATAGAGATCTATAACCATAAACAATATAGGATCAGATGTACATTAACCATACAAATGCATATATAAATACAAGATTCAGAAGTATACAAGTATATGGAGGAAAACTCAAATAGCTTTATTGATAGAAGTAGTAGAAGAGAGGATTACAACCCAACTGTCTAATCCAGTGCCATCCTCCTAGCATGAAATTTGTCTTCACCTCATGAGAAGCTAGATCACCCAACAATACAATGCTTCACAGAGAAACCAACAACACTTGCTTACAAAATACAAAATTCCAGCCTTTGGATCTCTAGGATGAGGGATCCATATATAGATGTTTGCAAGGAGGTGAGTCAGCTTCTGGGATTTTGATTAGTGTCATTTCACTGATAGTTCTTGGCTCCACTTGGAGATTTCATGATATCTTACTCATCCCTAGGAGAATTCAGAGAGGCAAGTGTCATATGAGTAGTTTCTAGAAGATTCTTTGGGTTTCCACCTAGAAAATTGCCTATGCCATTTGTCTGCTCTCGCTCATCACACCGTATAGAAGGGATTTTTAGTATGCATTACACCCTTTGTGTGTAGCAGGTGAGATGCATCACACCCTCAGCATGGAGCAGTCTGTATGGTCCAGTTTTGACCAGTTCTAAGTAGTGTTTCAGGGAGAACTTCTAGGAAATGATGTAATCAGTTGACCTTGATCCTTTAGGGTATGAAACAACACTTTTGTAAGCCCCTGGTTTATGGCATATGTGATTAGTGTTGCAGTGCCCAAATATGTCTATAACAGTTGCCCCCTAAAGCATGAGGTTGTAAATCTTCTGATGTCGGGTGAAATGCTTTATCATGAGGATCCGATGTTTTTCGAACTAGAAGGTGACCCGTAATAAGATACAATACAAAACATTATCTTCATAATATTTTCATGATCTAGCTAGGGCGGGCATTCCCATGCTCAACTTTATAAATTCATTTTCATGTACATAAGATAGATAATCGTATGTGTGGCACACTGATGATTCTGGTAGAGCCATCATCCCTTAGCTTGGATGATTATCTATGCAGCTATGGAGTACATTTGATGTCTTTATTTTTCCTGAATATATCACAGCCCGAATGGATGAAACTAGATCTAAGGTCTTTGAACTCGTTCAATCTTCGCCCGTAGTACAAGTTGATCCATGTGAAAAGATGTTCTAGTGTCGAACATGGAAAGACATCGCCTGATTACCAGCCAATGATGTAAGTTGTTAACACGCGCGAAAGGAATCACCGATAATGATAATGACCCTCAAGGTATTGTAGTACAATTCACATGGTGTGAATACATGAGTCGATGTCAAACACCACGCAAAATCTTTCGGTCAAAGGCCATTGATGTAAACTTGTCGCCAGAAGTGAGAAACTTGCCATTGAGGCGTGCAAGCTTCAAAGTAGTGAAAGGGTTGTTCCTAAATCAACTTCTTGGATAATGAGTTGATGTCAACAAGAAGTGACCCGTCGTAGGAGGGCCTTAATGAATCCCACATCTACGACACAGAACAGAGAAAATGATTTTGTGGAGGTGAAAACGATCTGATGATACAAGGTTCAGGGTGGTGGTCATGAAAGAATGGAGCGTGAAGATATTGCAGCGGATGAGGTGTAAGCTGGGTTGGTAAATTGTTTGAGTGACTTCTCTTGAACATATCGGTGACACTGAAATGTATTGGTAGCATTAACCCCAAAAATGGATGTTACGGAGGACCAATGGTGATATGGCCGGTGAATGGAATCACCCAACCCCACTCAATCATGGTGATGGAGTGAAAGTGTCATGTTCAAGAGTGACCTACTACCAATAAAGTTCTTTAAGCTTTCTTCCCTTTTTCCCCAGTCATTGCTGACTAGTACCTCTTTATTTTTGTCAAGCTTGAGGAGGATAACATATGCTTGTTCTATAATTTTCCCTACGAGCAAGCCTATCGCTATGTTTTAGCAAGCCTAGCGGCAGTGAAACTTGCTCTTGCCTGCATGGACAATTTTTTTTCTATTGTTTTAACGAGTTTAATGACAACAATAACTCGGTCCCTTTCAGTTTTAGAGAGTCTGAAAAGAGATGGAAAGGAAACTCCAGTAGTCCTTTTCTGTGGTGTAATCCCTTAAGTCCGAAAAAGTATAAAATAATACGAAAGGGATGACTTTTCTGATCACTTTAGCGAGCTGAAAAAGACAAGCACTCGATGTTTTTGTGTGATAATCCCTTAGGTCCAAAAGGATTAAAATACAGGATAGATGGCACTTCCAATCACTTTAGCGAGCTGGAGAGGCCAATTGCTCAACAATATTTTCATATTTATCGAGTCCGAAAAGAGTTTAAAATAGACTCGTTATTTCCAAATACTTTAATGAGCTAGAATGCTCAACAATCTTTTCATATTTAACGAGTCTGAAAAGGGTTTAAAGAAAACTCGGTTTTTTGAGGAACGAGTGATGTTTTTTGGTAGCAACTTGTTCCAAGTAAGTTTGGAACTTACCAAAACATGGCAGTGTGAAGAGGGTGGCTAATAGAATCACTCATCATAGGTGTTCCTCAAAAGGGTAAACAATCAAGTGGAAGCATATGATCGACCAAACGGATGGAGGTGATGGAAAGAACACAACCAAGGTTTGAAAGGCAAATAGAATGGAAATCACAAACGTTATTCATCGAGGGTGGATTCATTTTTTAATGAGCTTGAATCGGAAGAAACTATGCTCAGGTTCAGTTTCATGTTTACACAAGCTTAAAATAAAAAAACTATGCTTGTTATAAGTTTGCATGCCCCCAGCATAATGACACAAATCAAGGTGCATGCCCCCCAAACTTCGTTGCATTCAACGTGGTGGTTGGAATGAAGGTTTACCTTTGAGATCTTTGAAAGACTTGACTTGGATTTTACAAGATTGTAATCAAAGACTCGATTTGGAAAGGGAGATGTTTCATTTTCTAATGAGGTTGACACAGTAAAAGAACTATCCTCATAACCCTTGTTTCATTTTTTAACGAGGTCGACACAAGATAAGAACCTTCCTCGGTGACCCATAGTATCAAAATGGTCAGAGTTCTTCTTAATCTTTGATGATGTAGAAGATGTCATATGACATGTTTCCACTATGGCCACTTCTGCCAGATTACTTGGAGGTGGGAGGGAAAAAGTACCCATCAAGGAAGGGCCTTTTAGGAGACCTACTCCGACAAGTTACTTAATATCCCATATGGCATGTATGTTCTTCCATCGAATGCTTTTAATGTTGTTGATGATCACGACAAGAGTGGTGAGCCTAAATTTTTCCAGAACTCATTGACATAATACAAGTAGATGCCCCCTCGTCAATAATTGTTCGATGAACAGTCTTGTTGAGGGCTTTTACTTTTATAAGGAAAGCGAGCTGTGCTGGTAACTGAGGTTCATATCCTCTATGGTTGAAGGCCACAAGATTTGAATCCATTGGGTCAATCCCACCTATTGTTGATAATAAAGCCTACTTTTGGGAGGGGCAATTCTGCAATACTTCAAGTGTCGACATAGCGGATGGCGATTGAGCGAGATCCTCTACTATATTATAATTTTGTGCTACTCGAGCACGAGGATTAAATGTCAATTTATGTACTACTTCCTTTGGCGGCTTTATTGTTAGTTCAGGAATGATGGGTGGCACAACTTCTGATGAAGTTGTTGTCGAACTACTAGGTTGACCTGTACACTAATCAAAATCCCAGGACAACCTACTCTTCAGTGACAACTCCCCCTTTCACCACATCTTCTGTAATAGAAGGTAATAATGACTTAATAAACCACTCAGCTAGAAGCTGATCAGGAACATAGGTCTTTACCATTTGACGACGTCGTCACCACTCATGAATATGATCAGATATGTGAGTGGCGGTTGTCTGCTTGAAATTGGTAAGGAGTTCTATTCCTGTTTCATACTTTATGGGTAATTGAAAGTGGGTGAAAAAGGTCGTGGCAAGGGCACTGAAGTTATCGAATGAAGCTCTAGGAAATTCGATGTACCATTTCGTTGTCAAAGTAGTTAACTTTTGCTGAAAAAGACGAAGCCTGATCAAATCATCATTGAGGGTGTTGGATGAACACCACAAATGAAAGGTCATTACGTGATTTGATGGATCTTCCCTCGAATTTCCATTGAATTTAGGAATATATAAGGGAATTTTATGAGGAATCACTGGCCACCAAGGGGCGTAAGCAATTGGATATTAGTTAATCAGTTCAAATCTAGTAATTCCAGAGTTGCTACAAAGGGCAACTATTGATTCAGGTTTGGCGAAACGTACCCAGGATAAGATGGGATTGCCTGAGCAATCGGTCTTTGCATACCAACATAATGTATTTGATGTTGATAACTTTGATAAGGTTGATGGGCATAACCATTATAATATGATTGTTAGTAACCGTTTTGAATATATGGTTGCCCGTTACCCACAAAGTTTTGTTGCTCAGGTCCTCAGTAAGCTTGCTGGAATTGTGGTTGTTGATATTGCACCAGCCATGGTTGTTGGACCATTTATTGTTGTCCAATACTAGATGTTTGACCAAGATGAGGGGTGATAGTACCCATTTGAGCCTGAGTCGCTTCAGTTAAGGAGCCACTAATCTGCAGTTGTGATTGAGTTGTGGAGACAAGAGGTTGTTCTATTACGACTTAAGAGACTTGAGGTTGACATACAACAGGCAGTGGTTGTACTTGCGACATTGTCACAATAGCTGATGTAGTGGGAATGTTTGACATAGGTTGATTTGGTTGCACTGAATATACAACTCTTGGTTGTTGAGCCAGTACTAGTACCCAACCACTGGATGCAATTCCAGTTTGGCCTAAATTTTGTTGAGAAATCTCATATGGTTGCTCTCCCAAAGGGAATAATGAAAAGGCATACTGCCCCCCATATGGCGGCAATCCAGTGTTCAAAGGGTAAATTGGTCTTTGGAGGCTGGACTACCCAAATTGATACTGATGTGAAGGATTAATTTGCTGAGTCTCAACATAAGAAATTCCAGATAAGATTCCAGATGAACAAATGGGAACAAACCATGGTGTAGAAACAGTCCTTGGGTGGACTCCATCTAGTGGTTGAGAACTAGTTGGGGCAGATGGTATACCAACGAACATTGTCGGGGTAGTGGCAGGAGGTTCTGCTACTGCTGTATCGGATGACATATTCCTAGATGTTAATGGTTGTTCAGACATATTGAGTCTATCCAAAAGACTTCCTAGCAATTTGTTAGGAACTTGCAATGAAGGATGACCAAAAGAACTAACTTCTGTGGTCGAAGGATATAGGTGGATCTCAGTTCCAAAATGAAATGGGGTACTAGATGGAAGATCCTCCACAATCTCTTCTATAGCAATCTGCCCCAGTGGAAGAGGTAGACTGTCAGGTCCATAAAATATTTCTAGTGCTGAAGAAGGTATAGACTCTACAGTGACAGATGCTAGAGGGGTGACACCTTCTGAATCAGTCCTAGATGGAGCTAGTTCAGGAATAGAAGTGTTTACCATTACACTAGGATCAGTTTTAGTGTACTCTCGTAACCGTGGAACTTCTTCTATAAAGTCGAATGTATCAGAAATAATTGGAGTAACTGGAGTATCTGCTGATGTTGAAGCACAAGTTTCAAATAAACCAGGAGATTTCGACCCAGTTAAATGAGACCGTTTCACCCGAAATGGTTTCGCTTCTGGAGTCAAAGACAGTTGACTTGTTAGCCTCCACGAACGACAGGGTTTTGATTGACTTTCTTCCATGATTGCATATTACTTGATCAACTCAAAATTAAACGGGGGAAATGTTATTCCGAATTAAATGAATTTTATGACACTTTGACGCAACTTTCTTTTTCAATTTTTAAGAGTCGAGAAAAATCTAAAGATGACTCTAGTTGCCTTCGATTTTTAATGAGCTTGAAGTGATAAGTGCTCAGATGGACCTTTTCTTTTAAGGAGTCTTAAAAGGAACGAAAGTGACTACTCTAGAAATCTAGACAGAGGGATTACCAAACGAATCGCAAAACTACAATATACTTTTACGTACGATAGTCAATCTTCTCGAATGTTGTGTTTAGTGCATTGTGATCGATAGGGCGACAGGCACGGCTTCCTAAGGATAAAGGATATTAGCCTATTGTGGTCTCCCAATATATACTCGACAGTACGTGGGAGCACAAGTCCATACTGGCACTTGTCGTATCAAAGAGGAGGAATCACCCAACCTACGATGAGAACAATAGTTACCAGGATTTATGCCGCTGAAATACATCTATGGCCTAGACTTCTAGATGTTGTGCGTTAACTTCCAAAGCATTTTTATTTTCATTGAGGTTTATTTTACAATTAATATTTCTTAAGAAGTTTGCCTTTCAAGGTTCGCCACCTAATGTAGATATACAATTCCTAAATATGCAATCTAAGATGACAAATAGTCATTTATTTTATTTTCGCAATGAAAATCCTAGCTACTGAGGAAAGAGGAGTAAAATTCTTTCAACATAGAGCAGAGAGCACACACTAAGATGCACTTTTCCTAAATCAATTTCCGCATGCAGTCTAAATGCAAATGCACATGCATGTATTTTTTTTTTAGTTTCCTTAATGTGAGTATGACAAAAAGAAAACTAAGTACAAATCTAAATTACTCTTCTTTAAACCGACACTTTAGCAATTTCTTTTCAAAAACAAAAGGAAGACTAAGACGACACTTTCAATTTCGACTAGAAAACTGCTTTTGACACATCAAAGAATTGGCAATTCAAATCAAATACAATGGCAAAAGTGTAATCAAACTATCTAAAAAAGGAAGACTTTACAACACCCTTTCCTTGACTGAAAATGACAGTTGTGACACTTTCGAATCAAAAGACAAGAGTTTGATTAAGCTACTATTTACAAAGGAGGACTATAAATGATGAAAAATACATAAAAACATTCACAATTTCTTATCAATGGAGGCTGAATAATGCAAAAGAAGAAGGTTTCAACAATGATATACTAATCATAGATAGCAAAACCACTGAATAAAGTTGAAAACACTGAAGAAAAAACCAAAATCTGGAGGCAGAAACAGTCTCATTCAATCATCACACCTGTCCTTAAGGGAAACAGGGATGCATGTCACCTGCAGCACACAAGAGGTGCGATGCATCTAGACTGCCATGAGAGATAGTGCGATGGTCTAGGGATGAGACTCAGCTTAGTTTTCACTCATAGTTTGTAGCTAAGTTCAGCAGTTTAGGCTAAGCTTATGATAGGTATTAAACACAAAGTATAGGGGCTGATCTAATGAGGTTATAGAGCTACCACCAGGGCACTTAGGATGTTTGCAAGTCAGATGTTCATTTCATAAACCAACCTGGAGATTGACTGAAGCAACATTGATCTACTTTGCAGTTGCATAGCAAAAGCAGTTCGAAGGCTAGCTGGCTTAACTTCAGGCTTTGTCTGTAGTTTATAAAGCAAACAACAGTAATAAATAAACAAACTATTCGCTCCCTAGTGGAGTCACCATTTTGTTTTTGGGAAAACTAGTGTCCATTCAGAGCTGCTAGTCCCACTAAGATGGGTAGCTATCTTAGAAACAAACAATCCAAAGTAACTTGTGTTTTCCTTTATGAGAGATAGATGAGAGAGAAGCAGAGAGCACCAACCTCTGTCTTTCGCTTGGCTCCTTGCTTGTTTCCTCTTTCCTTTGATAGAGCTTTCACCACTCCTTTCTCACTTGTCCCGCTTCAAAGAACACCTATAGATTCAAAGCAACAAAATACCATCAAAGCATAGAGATCTATAACCATAAACAATATAGGATCAAATGTACATTAACCATACAAATGCATACATAAATACAAGATTCAGAAGTATACAAGTATATGGAGGGAAACTCAAATAGATTTGTTGATAGAAGTAGTAGAAGAAAGGATTACAACCCAGCTATTTGATCCAGCACTATCCTCCCAGCATGAAAGCCCTCTTCACCTCATGAAAAGCTATATCACCCGACAATACAATGCTTCACAGAGAAACCAATAACACTTCCTTACAAAATACAAAATTCTAGCCTCTGGACTTCTAGGATGAGGGATCCATATATAGATGTTTGTAGGGGGGTGAGTCAGCTTTTGGGATTTTGATTAGTGTCATTTCACTAATAGTTCTTGGTTCCACTTGGAGATCGCATGATCTCTTACTCATCGATGGGTGAGTTCAGGGAGGCAAGTGTCATATGAGCAATTTCTAGAAGATTCTCTGGGTTTCCACCTAGCAAACTGCCTCTGCCATTTGTCTGCTCTCGCTCATCACACCCTACAAAAGGGATTTTTAGTATCCATCACACCCTTTGTGTGTAGTAGGTGAGATGCATTGCACCCTCAGCATGGAGCAGTCTATATGGTCTAGTTTTGACTAGTTCTGAGCAGTTTTTTAGGGATAACTTCTGGGAAATGATGTAATCAGTCGACCTTGATCCTTTAGGGTATGAAACAACACTTTTAGGGGTTTAGAAGCCCTTGTTTTATGTACATATGTGATTGGGGCCCAAATATGTCTATAACACCTTGGTCATATACCAACAACCTCCATGTCCATCAAAATGGTTAAGTTTCACCATACTCAACCAATGCCTAAGTGTTCGTGAAGGCACCTTTGTCACTACAACCACCATCCAAATCCATTGCATCACACTCCCATCTTGTCCGATACATCACTCCTCAGGAACATATCCCATACTATGCTCCATGTATGCATCCCATACCGCACCAAAGTCAATTCTGAAACTGACCTCATCACTTCAACGACCTAGATAATCCAAGACAACCATTGCATGAATTATTCATTGGCTTCAACTTTCTTCAAGTTCTTCAATTCATATTAGGATCCTTCAGACCATCTGCATTTCAATATTTCAAAAAACCACACTTGTCTTGGTCAAACAATCCCATCACAAGGTGCTTCTACCTCCTTAATCACATTAACATTCTCCTAAGTCACCCATGTGTTATTTCAAAATGATCATCATCATGTTATATGAATGCATGCAACATCTTCAACGAGCCTTTTGCATAACATATTCATATGGCACCGACATGTACATCCTACATGACATCCTTCCTTGGCACTTCTACTTGATTCCCAAATGTGACATCCTCTGATGGTGCCCTTTTTTAATATCCCTACATGAATTTTTCCATGCCCTTCATCTTCAAATTCATTCACGTGGAAGCCTAAGTCGCCCTCCTTCATCGTCATTGTACTTCCCTTCCTCCATTGTCATCTCCCCCACGAAAGCTTTGCCAAGAACTTCTCCTTAGCCCAAGAAAGAATCAAATTAATAATTATACACAAATATGTGTCAAGTCGCCATCCTTTGGCCAAATCTTCATTTGGCTGAGCATGAATCACTTATCACATGTCTTCATCAGGTTCCATCGTTGTCTCAGGCATTCTCACCTTCTAGCATGAGGTCAAATACTTCACAAACAAGTCTTACAACGAACAATATCACTTGTCTCCCAATTGAACAAGGAGTCATCACAACTCTCCAAAGGAAATTCATCCATCACATCAACAAGCACAAGCTTCCTTCACCCATATTTGCATAGGAATCAACTTCAAAATATTTCACCAAAACATGAGTCATTGTAATACTTACCTCATCAAGAGGTCTCTCCAAGGGAGTGTTTGCATATTCCTTTCATGGTTATGATATTCCCAAATATGGTTGAACTTTCGCAAGCTTCGTCTCACCAAGTTCTTCCTCTTTTGGTTGCATGTTCACAAAACTTGCTTCACACTTGACCGTTGGGCCAAATTCCCCTTCATAAAGCACAATTTATTCTTCAACATGGTTACCAACTACAAGTTGTTCAACCAAAAACTCTTCTTCAAAAGTTCCATCATGATTAGGCACATGTTCCCCATGAACAAGAGTTCCCTTCTCAAATTTTTTCTCAAGTTCTTCGATCTCGTTCTTCGTCATACGAAGTACAAGAAGTTCCTTTCTTATCTTATTCACTTATTTTTTGATGGACTTCATTCTCTTCATGATTGACAAGAGTTCCTTCATGTCAGATTATGACTTCCCTTTCCTTTCCAAGGCATGAAGGGAATCCTTCAATGCATAAGTCTCCTCTTCCAAGTATTTACTTGTTTTCTCAAGCTCTAGTTAAGAAACCTCCAAATATTCCTTCAATAAAATTGGTTCTTTAGCCATCGTGTTTCCAAGTTCTCAATTCATTTCACACCCTTGATCACAACTCTTCACATTAGAGACCATCGTTCCAATGCCTACTACTTTTTCCAAATGCACACCTTTATAAAGCATGCTTTGATACCAATTGTCATGACCCCAATGATGGTCGCACCACAATGGGCCTGTGACACTAGCGAGATTTTGTATCAGGGTACTGAACTAATCTCTCTTCAACTATGCCTCTAGCCTATTTGTCTTCATGAAACCATTTTCAACTTTGCAGAATTAAGTATTTAGAATGATTCTAACATAGTAGCTAAATTTTTAACACTTAACCAATTCTTCAATCCAAGTTCACTTCTTTAACTTAGCCAACAATTCATATAAATTGTGATATCATAACTTCAACAATAACAACAAAAATAAACCAAAAAGAATATAACCAATAAAACAATAGTAAACAATACACAAGAGTTTACATGGGAGGGGGGATTCCCAACGAAAATTTCACAATACTTCTTTTATTAAACTTCAAAGCCTTCAAGCATATGTTACACCTAAACTATAACATAAGAAGTGATTTTCCTAACCCAATGCACTTACCCAGAATACCAAATCCCACAACCCAGGGCATGCCCAACCTTACAGTTAGCACCTTTCCCATTAGAAACCCAAAACTCATCGTACTTCACAAATCATAAATCCAACTCTGTGGCCTACCTAGAAACTTGACTCACTTGGGCGATACTCTGTTTTTTCTATGATGTTCCTTAGTTGTCATATCCCTTCCTCTTATCTACTCCCTTTATGATAGAGTTATGTTCTTCTTGATGTGTGGACTAGCTTCATGCCTTTACTATATATGTATGCATCTTATTTGAATGTTTTAATCCACCCGAGGCCCCTTCATGCGAGCATGTGCCCAAGACATGAGTTTATATTCATCTATGTCCCACATGATATGCCCCTACCACTCTTCATTTCATCTCGTTTTTCACCCATCACCTTGTTGTATACATTAAGTAGACCCTATTGGTTGACAACCAAGTACCCCACCTTAGTGCAACCCCACCAACGACACATATCTTCCTTGTTGTGTGCCTGACGCAACATCCCATAGGTCACTTCATCATTTTGTTACTTCCTCCATTGCTTGGTTAGCTCGCGTGACTCGCAAATGACATCTTGTCCTAGGTGCCTAAAACCCCTCCATCATGTGGGCATAATTTCCATCCATTCTTTCATTCCCCAATGTGTCTAATGGACTTGGTGACCATATACATTGTGTTTTGTTTGGTCAATTCACTTCATATTCGATGAGACTACCTCATGCATTTCAGGGCACTAAATTGGCACCAAGGCGAAACAAGCACCAATGACGGCCCATGCACACTTGAAGTGGTGAAAAACAGATGTGAGGAAGCAAAGTGGATCATGGGGACATCACATGCATAACATAGAGGCAAGTTCCCTATGTGCATTGATATGATGGCAGGGAACTCAAGTGCCCATAGGTAAACATGACGTGCACAATAGGGAAACATAGGTGGATGAGTAACACAATGGACACAGGATGAGAAAAACATGCAAAGGTGGACCAAATGACATGGGCATATGCCAGCACAACAAGCACAACCAGAAAGTCAGTGCAACATGTGTACAAAATATGAATTTAAGGGGAGAAAACATGACATGCATGGTAGGGTGAACATTGTGCCCTAAGCATGCTTGCATGAAGTCAGGGCACTCAGGATCCAATGGGGCATTGTGTATTGCACACACGAGGGCACCCACACACCGACATGAAGGTCAACCCAAATTATGAAGGGGCACCAACCAAGTTTAATGGTTGGGAGAAGACAGATATAATGAAGGATGAACAACTTGGATAAGGCACAAGCAATTTTACAAAATGTAATACATAACGACAAAAGTAGATGTTGCATGGGAAAGTGAAGGGAAAACATAGAAAACAACAAGGGCATAGAAAAGGTAGGTTCACCCAAGTGAGCCAAATTTATAGGCATGTTGCAAGGTTGGTTTTTTGGATTGGTTGGTTTTCCAAGCTTGGATTTTTTTGGTTTGGGAAAGGTGTTAACCTTCTGGTTGGGCACGCCCTAGATTGTGGTCTTGGTGCTTCAGGGAAGTTCATTGGATTGGACCAATGACTTCTTAAGACTTGATTATTTCTAAAATTTGGCAATTGCATTGGGTTGGGCGAATGACATCTTATGTTGTAACTCTATTGTAACATATTTTTAAGTTCATAAAAGAAGTAAAGGGGAGAAGATTTTATTGGGAATTTCCCCCTCCTATCGCACAAACTTGTTTTTGTTGAAGTGTTACTGACAATGTTTATATTGAAGAATTGTTGTTTATTGTTGAAGTTTTGATATCAAAAACTGTTATGAAGGTTAATGAAGTAAATGAAGTAAAGTAACATTGAATAATTAGATAAGTGTTGAAGTGTTTTGGCTACTATGTTGATTCCTTTTGAGATTTAATTATGCAAAGTTTAAGAAAGTAAATTTACTAAGGCACATATGCTAGAGGAATAGTCAAGGAGAGAGTAGTTGAGTTCTTTGATATGAAGTATTGCTGGGGTTGCATGCCCACATTGGTCTAAGAGGTGCAATCATCGTTGGGGACATGAAAGATGGTATCAAGGCCAACTTTGCAAAGGTCAACGTTTTAAAAATTTTGAATACGATGGTGTTATTGCAACCGGTATTGCAATGGTTAATGAGTTGATCTTGTTCAAGGAAAAGTTGTGGGATGCTCAAAGAGGGATTCACAAAATGAAGAAAGACTTACAAGAAGACTTTTATGCATTGAAGGAATCCCTTCTTGGGTTGATAAGGCAAGAAGAGTTAGATTCAGGCATGAATGAACTCTTGCGGATCATGAAGATAATGAAGTACGTAGAAGAAGAAATGAATGAGATAATAAAGGGAGATGGCATGCTTTTTGAGAATATGGCCGGACTTGAGAAGAAAATTGAAGCGCTTGAGAAGGAGACCGAGAAGGGAACTCTTGGTCATGGATCAGGTTTGTGTGATCATGTTAGAACTTTTGAAGAAGAAATCCTTGTTGAACAAGTCATAGCTATTAGCCATGTTAAAGAAGAAATTGTGATTTATGAAGACAAAGTTGGTCTGATGGTCAAATGCGAAGTAAGTGTTGTGAACGTGTTGCAAAAAGAGAAAGAGTTTGTTGGGATGAAGCCTATCATAGATGAAGAAAATTTGGGCATGTTGTGGCCATTGAAGGAAGAATTTGACTCTAGGGACAAATATGCAGAAACAAGATTTTTGCAAGTTTGACAATGAAATAGGAAGAACTTGGTGTGATGAATCTTGTCAAAGTTGGACCAAATTCATGCATATGACAGCCATGGAAGAAATATGAAGTTTCTCCCTTGGAGAGATCCTATATGTAATTTTTTGGTTGAAGTCATATGATGGCTCCCCTTGTGCTAGCTGACAGGAACATGTGATGGATGAATTTCACTTGGAAGGTTCAGGTGAGTTTTCATTTAGTTATGTAATGAATGATTTTTATTTTTTCATGACTTGTTTGGGTGGTATTTGACCTCATGGAAGAAGGTTGAATGCCTGAGACAAGGGTGAAACATGATGAACCATATTTGATGGACGAGCCATGGTTGGAAAAATAAATATTTTGCCAAGTGCCTAGCATGACTCATGGAATGAAGGAAGGAAGGGAACACTTAAGAGGAAGGAAATATGGTACATAGTTTGATGGACTTCATCATTATAGTTTCATTTGGGCTAAGAAGAAGCCTTTGAAAATATTTTAGTGGGGGAGAAGTCGATGAAGGAAGGGACCTACGATGACCATGAGGGAGGGAAACCAAGGGTGCCACTTGACTAAAGTTTAAGAAGAAGGGCATGTAAAAATTTAGGCAGGGACATTAAGAAAGGGCGCTAGAAGAGGATGTCACATATGGGCATCAAGTAGAAGTTCCAAGAAAGGATGTCATGAAAAATGGATGTGCCTATTCCATATGAAGAAGTTATTGTTGGGAAAAAATGGGGGGGGGGGGGGGGGGGGGGTTGGTGGGTTGTGAATCGACATTCACAAATCAATAGCTTTTTCCATTTCATGATCAGATTTGCATATGTAACTTTACTGAAGTGAACTCATGCGTGTACGCAACTGTTATTAAGACAACCAATGTATATGTAATCATCTTATCATTTAGTTAATTCATCATATGTTGATATTTAGTCAAAGCATCAGTACTTTATTAAACATTAAACAATAATCATGTGCAACAATAACAGAATAAACCATCACACATAAGCAACACACATGAACACCAAGATTTAAGGTGGAAACCCAATGTGGGAGAAAAACTACCTGTTGTTGTTGTCTCCATCTTATTTTTAATATAAAGAATAATCTATTTACAATCTTGTACTAGTGCAGACTCATACCATTACGCAGGTAAACACTTGCACAAGGCTACAACCTTATCTCATTCTCTACCTTCCACTGGAAGGGAGCTACAATCCCCTAGCTCTTGTATTGGTTGGTATGTTTACCAGTACGTAGGTGTCATCCTACAAAAGGCTACTACCTTCACTCATTCTCCAACTGCTACTGGAAGGGAGCTCCAACCCCCTGAATTGATCACTAGCCACTATTTTCACGAAGCTTCGACTTCCTCACTGAAGGCTCCAACCCTCAGTATCCTCCACGGACCACGTTTCATAAATTTTTAGACTAGATACTCCTAGTAGACAACAAAAAAATATGAAGGCCATGTTTCATCAATTTTTCATATTGGACCCACTAGTAACATTGAAGCTCAAAATTAATCACCACTGCAATAACTACATCTACCAACAATAAGTTGATCTGAACAATCAAATTACTGTCAACAGAACAAAGAGATGAACCCAGAACACTACATCAACAACCAGAACTAATTACAACCTCAAAAATCATATGTCAGAATGTATATGGTACTTCAGTGATGCCAAGCTGCATGTATACACTACTTCCTTTAATCCAACCTACATATACCTCTAAAAATAATGAATCATAAAACTTGTGAACCAAAAACTATACCAACTAGTAACATTTTGAAGATCTACTGTCAAATTACAAAGTTCTAAATAGACGGCAACAAAGATCACCCTTCTCACTTAATCAATCAATCAATCAGACTCAATTTCCTTACACAATCAACTTTTTACTTTCATATCTAATGAGGACATCATTAACAGACATCAGTAAAACAATATCACTGATAAGATAGATCAGTCGTCTCTGAAGAAGATGATTTTCTTTTGCATACTCTACTTGAAAGAGTTGAACCAGCGTGTATAGGTGCCTTCACCAAAGTGAACCACTGTATAGATCTGCAAATAATAACTTATAACTTCGCAGTTATTCCAAACCTTAGATATACTTGGATCATAACATTTAAAGGATAAAACATGCGTTAGCATTCAGATCTAGCCCATCCATTATCAGATCACAAAATGATAAGTCATTTCAGGTCTTGTTATCTCGATCCATCATTAGATCTCATCCATCATCAAACACTTAGGTGCATACTTAGTTCAAATCAAGCAAAGCATCAAAAACCCATAACATGCATCTTTTGATCTAACTCTTCATAAGAAATTCATTACCTGCACTCCTTCACACTTTGATTTTCACCTCCTTATATACTTAGAGCCTTTTTCAATACCTCGAACCAAAACAACCTTTAGAACCTATGATATTATTAGATGGGATCAAGTATCCATCATTTTGTTCAATATTGTGGGCTAATACCATCGTATGGACTGTTCATATTCATTATCCTTAATTTTCCATCCCATACCTGATTTTCCTCTTATGGAAGTGCGTGTATATGTATACGTGCCTTTCGTTCAATGTACCCACTAGTATACACTACTTGGACTAGATGAACCCATGTATACAACTTAAGCCAACTTAAAACATTCTTTTTCTTCAACTACTTGATTATGATATGTAATCCTTTGTTCCATCATCTAAATTGACCTATTATAATGTGGGTTGTCATCATACATTACTTCTGAACCGATTCCACTGAACACTCCTGCATTTTTCATAGCAGTAAACACAATTTCCATGTATTCTATCACATCCTATTTATATCTTTATCATGTAGCCCATTTATCAAATAGGTTGTCATCAAGGACAACTCATCAGTTAGGTTTCTTATTAAGGACAACACTAACACAATCTCCCTATATCAAACCTTTGAAGATTATTGTGTTCCTTCATTCTATCAACTATGATATCATTGTGTCCCTCTGATATCCATCTTGTAGATTCATCTAGTTACAATATACTTGTTCTTCTACAAGTGAGTTTCCGTTGATCTATCCTATAGATTCATCGAGTTACCATATACTTGTTCTGCTACAAGTGAGTTGCCATTAAGGACAACACATGCATCATAATGCCAACAATCTCCCCCTTTGGACTTGACGACAACCACTTTGTTGTTTGGTCACCACAACCTGTAAATAATATTAATACAAGCACCAAGCTTTTCGAAACATCAAGCTACTCTCCAAACACCAAGCTACTCTCACCCTTTGACATCAAGGGAAAAGAGTTGAGCAATGTTAAATGAAGAATTTAATATATGAACTGTTGAATATGAACACTAATCATGCTCCCCCTAGGAACATGCTGGATTCTCTAATCAAACTCCCACTTAGTACATGCTAAGATGCACTATATCATCCATGCTCCCCCTCAACATATGCAGAGTCTGCAAAAAAAAAAGTTTTGAAAGAATAACATTACTCTATGACTAAACTATGTGAGTATGACCTTCCTATCACCAATGACTCATACATACGTCAATCACCCAACCAAGTGGGGATACACCAAATGACTCAACCACTCAACTATGTGGGATTACATATTTGACATGATTTCAAAAGTCCTTACATGACTGATTATAACAATTATTACATCATAGGTCTTTACATGACCTTTACATTAAATGATACACATGAAATTATAACAAAGACCAAAGATCTAAACAAGACCATGATAGTCATCAACAACTATCATACACCATATATGATCTACACCATAATCATATGTTAACAGTATCCAGAACAACAACATGTATATGTCCATGATTGGTTTGCAAGATAAGACAGTGTACCTTTAATGTCATCAACCTGTGACAAAATATGCCACATATAGATATCAACTCATCCTCTTGATCTTATCAAGATCAAATTGCTTTGTTTCCTTAGTAGAAAAATCCTTAACATAGTCTTCCATGAATCAACTAAGCATATATCATACCTCCAAGCAGTAATACAAAAACATTCACATCATATATATGAAAACACCATAGTCATCATCCATGACTATACCATCATCAACATACCAAGAACTGCATGCTCTTTCCATAATAATCCTTAGTATATCAACCATGTACCTTCACTAGGGATTTTTTCAACATCCCATATCTGATAAGCATCAACCATGATAATCCACATATGTGAGAATCGAACTATCATCATAAAGTAAGATGTCATCATCTTTATGTGACTAAGTAGGCCATGTCTCCAAATAACCATGTCTTCAAGTAGATATGTCTTCATGAAACCTGCAATAACACCATTCTTGTGGCCAACCAACAATATTTACCAGTATGCAACTTAAGTAATCATCCATGTATCCAGCATAATATGTATACATCATATAGATAGCAATATGTATCTAGCTTCTCATCAATGTGAAAAGGAAACCATGACCTAAAAATGATTTGTCAAACTTTCTTGATACCATCAAGTGAAACAATCCTCAACCAATATACCATGTGGGAGCCAAGAACGATAGGAATCCTCATCCATAACTGCACCATATGAACTTTATGTAACTTTGAAGGCATAATGACAAAAGCATAAAAGAAATGAGTGACACTTAGAAAATAATGAAGTTGTGTACTCAATCTTTGTTCTTATCCTTGACCTTATGAAGATCAATATACCAAATGTAATATATGCATCATCAAAAAATTCATCCACAATCATCCATAATTTTGATCTGAGTAACAACTATATGGCCCAAGCAATATAAGTACTATCTGAGACTTCATCCATGACTGCAACATAGCATGATGTATGATTTAAACACTTCAACAACATAAGCATCATCATCATTGATAAGACTTCTAAACATAATGCCAACAATGCATTATTAGAAGAATACAATATTCTCTCCTTAAACATGTGCTAATTGTTCATTATCAATTCTGATTATTGCATATCTGAGTAAGAATCATCAAGGCATCATCATCAAATAGTTATATATCAAGTCATCAACAACTTATGAGGATCAAAAGAAATTCCAAATAATATCCATAGATTGTAATAATCAATCATCAAGACAGAAAATACAATTGATAATTGACTGAACCATATTAGACCCATTTTTTGACTATGTCCCTCAGCTTCTTCATCAATCCAACATATATGCGACTGTGCAACTTCGAACTCGCGTATATACGCAACTTGGCTTGTCTTCAAAATAACTACGTATGAGAATTAGAACAATGAAATTTCTTACTTTTAGTTCCTCCTAAGTATGTTATGTCTGTATACTGAGCTATGCCACATCTTTCTGACTGTAATTCCTTCTTCATCCATACCTTGGAGTGTGATGATGTTTGCTCCTTTTGGTATGTTGGCCAAAATTTGCTCCTACATTGTTTTGTTATATGTCCAAACTTGTTACAAGCATAACATATTATATGTTTCATATTCCTTCTATAGCAATCAATGGCTTTGTGACCAAACATATTGCAAGAAAAACAATATCCCTTAAAGTACCTGGGATTTGATGATCTTTTTGTGTGACAATTATTAGCTTGAAACATTCTACTTCTACACCTAGATGCAACATGTCCAAAATTAAGACAGATATGACATTCAACATTATTCATCAGAGGAAAGAATCGATTATCACTTCCATAGTTAGGAGTAAATGATTTTCTTTGAAGTGTTTCTTTCCTTGGTTGTTGATGGGGTTGACCTCTTATCTGCTTGTTGAGCATCTCAGATTTTGCATTAGAGTTCCTTGCCTCATCTTATGAGCTAGATCCACATTCAACGGTTTCATGAAAACCAAGACCATATTTGATGATAGGAGACCTTTGACTACTAAGAATATTATCCAAAATATTAGTACTATCTTGAAATCATAACAATTTATCCTTTTCTTCTAATTTACCTTTTAAGATATTTACCTCAAGCTGATATTTGTCTTCCTTTTCCAGATATTGCTTCTTCATGATTTATTCAAATTTTCTTCCTTCTTGCACTTGTTGTCTTAATTTGAGAATCTCATTTTCTTGTTCTTCATCTGATTGAGGTAGTTCTTCATTCTACTTATTTTAATTTTCAATATCTTATTTTAGAGAGATAGCCTCAGCTTCAAGACTTTCATAATAACTAGATCTATCTTTAAGTTTCTTGATTATTGTATCCTTTTCATTTACTTCATTTATTAATGATCTCACTTCATCATGCATCCTTTGAAATTGATCTTTCTTTTCCTTGTACTGCTTAATTTGTTTCCTTCCTCCAATTGAGCTTTTAATCTAGTAACTTCTTCTTTGAAGGTACACTCCCTTTTATCAAATATATCTTGTTGATCTCTAACTTTATCTGTGAGTCTTTTAACTTATGCCTATATATTTCTTTCACTTTAACCCATAAGAGAAAATTCAGTTGTTTCACTATCAGATTCAATATCTTCAACATTGCATGAACAGAGAAAAGTATCACGAGAAGACCGAAAATTAGTACCTGATACTTCTTTTACTTGTTCATCTTCAATCTGAGGTGATTCTAAATCTAAATACTTGCTTCGACCTAATAGTCAATTGTCCCTCCTGTTGTCACTGTTCCTTTGAGATGTCTTCTTCTTCTGAGGTGCTTTCTTCATTTGCTTCTTTCCCATTTTCTCGACAAATCTCCTTCAAGTGATAAAGCTTATGCCAAAGCACCTACTCTGATACCAACTGTTGGGAAAAATACTGGGAGGGGGGCGATGAATCAATATTTTCAAAAAAATAACTTTTTCCATTTCATTTGTATATGCAACTTTACTGAAGCGAACTCGCATGTGTATGCAACTGTTACTAAGATAACCAATGTATATCCAGTGAACTTATGGTTCAGTTAATTCATCACATGTTGATATTTAGTCAGAGCATCAGTACTTTATTAAACATTAAACATTGACCATGTGGAGAAATAACATAATAAATCATCACACATAATGAACACACATGAACACCAGGATTTAAGGTGGAAATCCAATGTGGGAGAAAAACCACCTAATGCTGTTGCCTCTTTCTTCTTTTTAATATAAAGAATATGTTGTTTACAATCTAGTACTAGTGCAGACTCAACCAATATGCAGGTACCCACCTACAAAAGGATACAACCTTCTCTTGTTCTCTAGCTTCCACTAGAAGGGAGCTACAACCCCATAACTCTTGTATTGGTTGATATGTTTACCAGTACGTAGGTTCCAACCTACAAAAGGCTACTACCTTCACTCGTTCTCCGACTACTACTGGAAGGGAGATCCAACCCCCTAATCTAACCACCAATCACTACTCTCAAGAAGCTTCGACTTCCTCCCTGAAGGCTCCAACCCTCAGTATCCTCGAGGGACCACATTTCTTAAATTTTCAGACTAGATACTCCTGGTACAAAAAACACAATATGAAGGCCATGTTTCATCAAATTTTCATACTCAACCTGTTAGTAACATTGAAGCCTAAAATGAATCACCACTAAAATAACTGCATCTAGAAAAAATCAGTTGATCTGAACAGTTAGATCACTATCAGCAGAACACAAAGCTCAACCTAGAACACTGCATCAACAACCAAAACCAACTGAAACCTCGAAAATCATATGTCAGAATGTATATGGTAGTTCAATGAAGCCAACTTGTATGTATATGCTACTTCCTTTAATCCAACTTGCGTATACCTCTAAAAATACTGAGTCATAAAACTTTTGAATGAAAACAGTACCAACCAGTAACATTCTAAAGATCTAATGTCAAATTAGAAAGTTCTAAACAGACAACAACAAAGATCACCCTTCTCACTTAATCAATCAATCAACTAGACTAAATTTCCTTATACAATCAGTTTTTTTACTCTCAGATCTAATGAAGACATCATTGACAGACAATAGTAAAATAACAACATTTATTAGATAGATCAGCCATCTCTTAACAAAAAGAATTTATTTTTCATACACTACGTGGAAGAGCCAAACAAGCATGTAGACATGCCTTCACCAAGGCGAACCAGCATATAGATTTGCAAATAATAACTTATAACTTCACAGCTATTCCAGACTTCACATATACACAGATCATAACATTTAAAGGATAAAACATCCATTAGCATTCAAATCTAGCCCATCCATTATCAGATCACAAAATGATAGTTCATTTAAGGTCTCATGATCTTCATCCATCATTGGATCTCATCCATCATCAAATACTCAGGTGCATACTTAGTTCAGATCAAGCAAAGCATTAGAAACCCATAACATGCATCTTTTGATATAACTCTCAATAAGAAATTCATTACTGGAATCGCTTTACACTTTTATTTTCACCTCCTTATATACTTAGAGCCTTTTTCAATACCACGGACCAAAACAACCTTTAGAACCTATGGTATTCTTAGACGGGATCAAGTAACCGTTGTTCCACTCAATATGTTGGGCTAATGCCATGGTATGGACCCTTCATATTCATTATCCTTAATTTTCCATCCCATACGTGATTTTCCTCCTGTGAAAGTGTGTGTATACGTATACACGCCTTTTGTTCTGTGTAACCACTTGTATACGCTACTTGGAATAGGTGAAACCATGTTTACAACCTAAACCAACTTAAAACATTCTTTTTCTTCAACTACTTGATTCTAATCTGTAATCATTTGTTCCATCATCCTCTTCTTTTGTGTCATTACTCTGTTACCTCTGAATTGGCTAGTTACAATGTGGGTTGTCATCATACATTGCTTCTAAACTAATTCCTCTGAACTGTCCAACATTTTGTGACAACTGTAAACACAACTGCCATGTATTTTGCCACATCTGGCTTATATCTTTATAGTGTAGTCCATTTATCAAATAGGTTGTCATCAAGGACAACTCATCAGTTAGGTTTCTTATCAAGGAAAACACTAACACAATCTCCCTATTTCAAACCTTTGACCATTATTTTGTTCTTCATTCTGTCACCTATGATATCTTTGTGTTCCTCTGATATTTGTCCTATTGATTCATCTAGTTACCATATACTTGTTCTGTTACAAGTGAGTTTCCATTGATCTGTCCTGTAGATTCATCGAGCTACCATATACTTGTTCTACTACAAATGAGTTTCCATCAAGGACAACACATGCATCATAATGACAACAATTATGCAAAGCAAGTGATGGGATATTGAGCACATTCATACGAGAAATAAATGGTCCTTTTTAAGGAAGACATGGATGAATTGATGAAGAAGGTAGAAGCAACTTGTGATGGGACTATGTGACCAAGACAAGTGTTCCTGCGTGAAGGTAAAACCTGAAGATGGTTCAAAGGAGTCTGATATGACTTGAAGAATTTGAAAAATGTTGCAGTTAATGAAGACTTAATGTGATGGTGGTCTTAAAATATCTAGGTTGTGAGGATCTAAGGTTAGTCTTGAACTTGACTTTGATGCAGTATGGGATGCATACCTTGGGAATAATATGGTATGTGTTCGCAAGGAGTGAGATGATGGATGGGATAAGAGTTAGACACCATGGAGTTGGACGTGGTTGCAGTAATGAAGGTGCCTTAGGGAGAACACTTGAGAATGCATTAAGTCTAAAGAGACTTTTCCATATTGAGTCTGAAGAGTCTTAGCAATTTTGATGGACATGGAGGTTGTTGTTATATAACCAAGGGAAGAAGATGGATGAGATGATGAGGCAAGTGAAGACTTTCCCCTTCGAAAGAAATGATGAGAAACATATCTGAGATAAGATAAGGTTTCTTCATGTACCTAGATATGGACCGATGGTTTAAAATTCGTTTAAGGACTAATGCGTGAAGATCGGTGGATTTCTTGAACAAATTTGAAGATGTGGCAGACTGCTATAGAAACAATCGACAAAGGCGTGAGGAGGTGCATTCTCATGGGTTAGATGTGATGGTTGGATTAACTACCGGATTATCTCAAGTCATGTGGGCTAACAATGAACTAAGATTTGTTTGAGTTGAGTTGGAGTGTGGCAACAATATTTCACATGATTATATGTGGTAGGTTGGCATGACACAAGTTATTATTGATGCATTACAACCAAGTTGGAAGGGGCATCCTTGTAAGAGTTGGACAGTGTAGAGGATTGCGATGAGTTTCAACAGATGACTATGAGGTTAAGGAGTCTTTCCTTCCTGAAGACTTAAAGTTCATATCAAGTGAAGTTTTCATGAAGTAAGGACTTGAGCAGCAAGTTGAGTGAAGTTGGGAGTTGACGACTTCATGATATTTTGGACTTGGTGAAGACATTACCCAAATGGGCACTTATGATGGTCTATGCCCACTTGAAGTGGTGAAAAATTGAAATGAACAAGTTAAGTGGACTGTCGAGGCATTGAGTGCATAGCACAAAGGCAACCACCTTAGGTGCACGCACATGAGGGTAGAGCAACTGGGTGTATAAATAAAAAATGTGGTGTGCACAATAAGATAAAGACAGGAGGATGGGTGACACAATGGGAACAAGGTGCAAAAAATGTGCTGAGGTGGACCAAATGACATGGGTGGAAGTCACCATAACAGGCATAGGTGAATGGTCAGTGTGGCATGTGAATAAAGTATGAATTGAAGGGGAAAAGACATGATGTGCATGAAAGCACAAACAACTACGCCCTCTGCACACCCGCATAAAGGCGGGGTGTCTGGGCACTCGATGGGGCATTATGTGTTGGGAATTCCAGGGTGCCCGCATGCTGAAGAAAAGGTCTACCCGACTTGGCAAGGGGAGCTCTCACACTGACGTGAAGGTTGGCCCGATCTATGAAGGGGTGCCAACCGAGTTTAATGGTTGGGAAATGAAACATATAAAAGAAGGATTGCACAAGTTAGAGAAGGCACAAGCAAGTTTGCACAATGTAAAACACACTCGTAGAACTAGAGGGTGCATGACAAAGTGAAGGGAAAATGCAACAATGGACAATGGGTCCCAGGGTTGGTTTTTTGGATTTGTTGGTTCGCCAAGCTTGGGGTTTCTGGGTTGGGAGAGGTGCTAACCTTCAGATTGGGCATGCCCTAGATTATGGTCTTGTTTCTTTGGGAAAGTGAATTAAGTTGGGCCAATAACTACCTAAGACTTGTGTATTACTAAAGTTTGGCAAGTGCATTGGGTTGGGGCAATGACTACCTATGTTGTAACTTTGTTGTAACATATACTGAGGTTAATAAAATAATTAAAGGGGAGAAGTTTTTATTGGGAGTTTCCCCCTCCCATTGCACATACTTGTATTTGTTGAAGTCTTATTATCAATTTTTATATTGAATTTTTGTTGTTTATTATTGAAATTACGATATCACAAAATATTACGAATGTTAATGAAGTAAATGAACTGAAGTAAGATTGAATAATTGGATAGGTGTTGCTTTGTTTGGGATATTGTGTTGATTCCTTTTGAAACTTAATTTCACGAAGTGAAAAAATGTGAATTGACTAAGGCGCATATGCTAGAGGCGTACTCCAACATAGAGTAGTTGAGTGCCTTAATACGAATTCACGTCGGTGTCGCACACCCATGTTGGTCTAAGAGGTGCAACCATCATTGGTTGCATGACCGTGAAAGCAACATCGCCTATACATCAGCATCTTTACAATGTTTCACTGGTGGGGCATGCTTGCCTTCGTGCAGGCATCTTGTCCTGCCACTTTGTATCAACCAACTCGGGCACATCTCTTGAGCGTGCTCAGGCTAGGAAGCTAACACCAAACATGTGACTTGAGTTTTTGTGACCCAAGGGCATCCACAAAGTACTTTAAGAAAACACCCTACAACTATCTACTCTACACCCTGTAAACTCTAAAAATAATGATAAAATTATTTAAACATCAAAATAGAAACCATACCAACGTAAAATCCTTAGTAACCCAAACATACATAGAGCTTAAAGTTAGATCTAAATTTGTCACCAGTTATACCCAAATTATTAAAATAACCCTAAGTCTGTAAATACATACAAAAATTATCGTTCTTAACATTCTTTCATTATATGGTAACACATGTATGGACCATATCATTTTGAACAACCATTGTATTTATATTTTTTATAAATTTAAGAAGAATTCAGTAATTTCTTTTTTATGTATAACTAGAACTATTACACTATAATTAGAATTTCACATTGATGTATATTATACAAGACACTTAAAAATCCATTAAATCAATTCGAATAACTTAAAATTAAAAAGAAAAGAGGATGATAGATATAAATTTAATTAACATCATAAATGTTATTTTTCCCTAGTTTGTTATCTAATTTCCAATGAGATTATTGTTTTTAGGAGTTAAAAATCTATTTTTTAATGTATAAATAGATTTACAATGTTGAATTTCTTTTGTTTAAATATTGTATTTTCTTGTAGATTATACAATTTTACCTTAGATTTTTGTTTCTAGTGGCTTAAATTTGTGTCTTTGAATGTATAAATATTAGCACAACCACTTTTGTAAATGTAGTTGATATAGGCTGAAGGCATCATTTATATGCCAATCAATTTTTGTAAATGAATCCAATATGCATAATTTAACATTATCTACTAATATTAATATTAGCATTAATATTAATCTTAGTATTAGTATTGGTATTTTTTTTGTCAAGTTGTCTGTAATCATCAAAGCTTGACCTGTGGCTTGAGTAGACGCGACCGAGGGGCATCTAGGCCATCAAAGTCACCCGGGGATCACATCCGACCTAGGCCACACTAGCCCTTTTTTAGCATGTCTCCTCACCCAAACACAGTACAATCACCCCATGAGGTTTAATCATATGATCGTCTTGCTAAAAAGGCCTATCTTCAACTAGTTATGCTAATGAGACTTGACAATATTAGTATTAATATTAATACCAATTAGTTGTAGTAGTAAAACTTGACAATATTAGTATTAATATTAATATTAATTATATTAAGAACATTAATTTCATAATATTAATATCATCTATTAAATATTATTAACATTAAAATAATACGAAACATAAAATATAAACCTCTTGAAAAAAAAACCATAAAACAAAAACCAAAGCATTGTCTCAAGTCATAATAATCTATTTCAAGTATATATTTTCTTTTACGTTTGTGATTACACAATTTACTTAACCAAAATCCTCATGTAAAACCCAAACATTTCCCTTGCATATTATAACCAATACAAAGTCATCAAAGTATATGAATGAATATCTAACTCTCACTTCACTATATGTCAATGCATGCAATATATGTATACCCTCCTTTTCATAATAATAAATGTCACACAACTCATCAATAAAATTCAAATAAATATGTCTCGACAATGATAAAAAAAAATTATAATCCCTTATTTAACCATTTTTCTGATAATTTATGCTACAACAATATATGTTATTATATCCAGAACTGTCCAACTCATCAAGATGTCATAAGGAAGAAATCAATAATAATGAACACAAAAGAATGTTTCTTCGATTCCACTATCTATGTTAGACTCCATAAGTTCTTCAAGTTGTTTTGTAGAAATGCCTTCACATCATTGTACCCAAAATGAGCATCACGAATTTCTCAATCAAGAGAAGTCGATAACCTTCCGATGATAATGATTCGAAAGAAAAACCCTTCGAAGATATGTGAGTTTCCAACGGTTATGGTTTTTCCTACCTTTAATTCTTCACACCTTCTACCATTTTGACTTGTCACGCTATGATAATTTAAAGTCGGTCTTGACATCATTAGGAGTAATTAGTGAATATTATAAGGACAACTTCGATTCTGTTGTCTCTCAATAATAACATGAAGAACAGCAGATGGACCAGTGAAATACGTGCGTGGATTAGTTGAATAGATGGTAGGTCGAGGGCCAGAGATGGACAAATGGTATTAACAACAAAGGATGTGGCAGGTAAACTCTTGTAACTTAAAAAAGAAATAGATTTTTTTGTTAACCAAACTATTAATTGAGACAGTCAGATATGGACATATTCGGTGGTTGTAAAATGCTAATCATCTGAAGCATTTTTGAATTTTAAAGATTTGAAATTCCTAAACTCAATTCCACTATAAATAGCAACTTTAATTTAATAATTAGCACTCCAAAAAAAATAAAAAATAAAAATCTTAAACTCAACCAAAATTTGTTAATAAATATATACCAAAAAAATAAAAATTAAATAAAACTTCTGCTGCATAACAACCTCTATATCAAAAAGAGGATCACAGCTATTTGCAAACTCTAAAATTAAAAATATTCCATAACCCTGTTAGTTTTCATTCTTACTCGTATTGATCTTCTACCTCTAAGAGTAAATGCATGGTTAATATATACACTATTATGTGATTGGATACGTAGGTGTGTAGGAGTTTAAGCATCTGTATACGTGTCAAATCATAATAAGTGAGGTCGATGATTAATAAAACTCTAACGGACCAATACATTGAGCAACAAATATGGCTTGCCAATCGGCATTAAATAAATTAACTAGGACTGTATATACCTACCATACACACCATCAACCGTGGGTATATACAGGCCCGCTGATTTAATGCAAAATGGCAAAATGCTTATTTTCGTGCGAATATATCGAACGACTACGTCTGGTGTAAGCGATGCAGAGGTCACATCACAACATCGTATACATGCACAATGAAATGGCCTACCATAGAATATAAATTTATCTAAACAGGATAAAGTCGGTTGGTACAGTGTACGAATAAACCTGTCATGACTTTTAAATCTTGTATTCCAACACCTACTCTCTCGATGACTCTTTCCTTAATCTATACGTCAATCTTACATTTCGAATGGGTGCCAACGGCCAATCTTTCATTTGGCAGCTGGGGCATGTGTGGAGGTAACTACACTGCTCTGCCTAGTGACGTCGTTGTCAAATTCAATGCAATACACCATACTCCCTCAACTTCTATCCAATTAGGCATGCATGTACATTTGTTTTACAAAGTAAGACGTACCGATTTCCACTGCTACGTAATTTCGTGGGGCTGTTCAGTTTGTTGGCAATATCATAGAGGTTAATTTTCTATCAATCAGTGAAATGAGGAGGATAAGGTATTCGATCATATGTAAAGCTATCATCTACTCTTTGCAATGGTTTCCTCGTTGGATTACCTTATGATAAATTACCAGCAGGAGAAAATGGCAGGCACCCAACAATATTGTCCTTTGTCCCATGGGGGTTAAATTTTTTTATGGTAAGATAACATTCCCTGCGGCCCGATATTGACTATCCTTCCAGCACTCATGCTAAATTGACTATTTCCAGAGAGAATATCTTAATCACATCAATTTAGGTGTTAATTAGCACAGCTATGTAAAGTAAATGACTGATAAATCTAGACAACAATCACATATTTATGTGCTATAGTGAGAATTTGCAACTTCAAAATAGGAGTGGTGGTAAGAAATGGAAAAATGGTTTCTAAACACTTGATTTTATCCCATAAATCTGGTATATAATGAAGAACATTATCACATTATTAAATTTACACTATCCATTAATTTTTTTTCTTTCAAAAAATGAAAATTTTGGAAGTGTTATTTTGAAATAAGTCACTGCTACTGATGTAACTAGTTGGAGATGATGTGTAGCTAGTTGGAGACTATGTTTTACTTATGTAACAATCTCCCAAAATAATACAAGAAATGAATTCAAGTTATATGATAAGGTATATTAAATATTAACCACCACACAAGTAGAATTTAATATTTCAATACCCTCCTTTAAGGAGTACTTGTTTCATCTTTTGTCTAGTAAAGTCTTCATCAACATCTCTAAGTATTTTGAAATCTTGTAGACTAAACTCCATTAGAATGTCTCATAACCGTACTAAATGTATATTTTCCAAGTTGAATTCTCGATTTCTTCAATTTATGCCTCTCAAATCATGGATCTCCCAAAGTCCAATATTGAACAACATTTCACCTATTATCGCATAACCTCACTAGTAGATTGTAATAATGTAGTTCTCTACAAATAATGAGAGGTTCTTCCCTCGATCAATGTAGAACCATCCATACTAAATTTCACTTCCACTTAATCCCTTGAAGATATAGTTGCTTCAGACTACTTAATCAAATGTCTTTGTAATGATTGAATTACTAGTGATTGTACCAAAAAGCTTCCATATACTAGGATACATGGGTGCAACCCATTGTACTTGCCAATTATATAGCAAAATAGTATATTCCAATTATCTAATAAAATAGTCTAGATAATGAATGTACTCAAGTCAATCTTACAACATGACCTATTTAGCTATTTTTAAACATCCATTTCCATTTACTTCATTGACTAATATAAATTTCCATTTCAAAATTGCATATATTTACCACAAAAAAATGTTTTAATATAAAGGAAGCTCACTAATGTATGAAAACTCCAATGTCAATGGATACTTATGTATGGAAACTCAAATGTCAATGGATACCCATAGACAGGAATGTCATCTTCCCTCTCCCAACTATCATATTGTATACAACATGCACATTAGTGAAAAGAATAAATGATTGGACTATGAATTTTATACATGAATATTAGATTTTACAATGTGTTCCCAAAGAATGGATTATATGCCAGTGATCAAAATTAAGTTTATTCATCCAATGTTATATTCATGAATGAAGGGTATGCCAGAGCTAAGGTCACAACCATGGATCGTTTCAAGAACTCAGTGTCCTTCCTCTATATGTGCTTGCTCTAGTAGGTTGTTCGATGTCCCCCCAGAAAAACAACTTATGAACATAAGAGGAGAAATTATGAAGGTAGGCCAAAAGTTAAATTTTATTGATGTCGTAAAATTTAGTTTGCACATCTTTTGTGCCAATTCGACATATAGTTGACATTATCAACCACATGCCTCAGTATTTCTTTTATGCAATACATCACTAAACCATCTTCATCAATGGATTCATAGTCCAAGGAGACCTCATTTTTTCTTTGTGAGTAGTTATTTGGAGTAGACGCGATAGAGCCACAAAACACTATAGATCTAGACTAGTTAAAATATAGCTCATGTGAGTTTGATTCAGTCGCCCTCTCTTATTTTGTAGATCTCGAATCACTCTCAATAATTGTGCTCATTTGGAATGCCAACCTTAGCGTACCTATTCATTTTATCTTATAAACATATCCTTCTTTGGATTCTGATCACTGCTCTTTTTAAAATAGTGTGTAGTGCCTCACATAAAACAATAGACACACAATAATAACTATACACCCCCAACAAATAAACAACACACTAAAAATTCTAAAAGAGTTCAATATACTGAAACAACAACCTTTATGTCTTTACCTAATCTAATCGTACATATTTACGGAGGATTAGAACTCACATCTCTCACATTTTTCTGCACACTTCCATGAGGGGAGTTAAGCTCATACTAGCTTTGATATCAATTTAACATATCACACACAATATGCTCTATGTATATTATTTTCACATAGCACCGCATATTCATACAACAATCTAGGCATTAAGATAGATTGAATATATTAGTTTTACAATCTAGTTAGTTGAGAGAATATTTCAAACACACACTAATTTGAGAGTTAACTAGCTAGAGTAAATATCTTACTAGATCTAACAGCCCCCTAAATAATGAAACCAAAAAATTCACATGAGGAACATCACACATTAAACACAAGCAAGAGTTAATATCTCCAACACTCTTCCTTAACTAGTAGTTGTCTTGAAATTTTGTCTATTAAAGTATTCATAAACATATTTAACCATTTTAAAATTTTGTAGAATGAACCCTATCAAGCTCTATCATAACCATCACATATGTGTAGTTCCCAAGTCAAATTCCTGATCTCCTACAATTCCACCTCCCCAAAATCTTGAATCAGGGATCTCCCAAAATCAATCACTGAACAACATTCCACCAATTGTCTCCTAACCTCATTTCTATATTACAATCCACATTTTTGTCTCTACAACTAGTGAGGTACTCTTAGCTATATCCACAACTTCCAAATAATCTAAATAACTATCCACACTATGTTTTACTTCGACTTGATCCCTCGAAGACATAATTACTTTAGGCTACTAAATCAGTTGTGTGTTTGTAATGACTAAGGTACTATTATGATCTAGGTGAACATCGATGGTCACCCACCTATTCCACTACATCACAATACAAATTTCCTATTTTGGCAGTTTTCTATTTTTGACAGTTTTTGGGTCTTGAAATTTTAGAGCCGTTTTGAGGCCCTAAACAAAGTTTTTTATGGAAATGGGCTAATAATTTTCTATTATTTTTGTTAGTAGTTGGAAAACTCCTACGATATACCTTTCCAACGAGTTATCGTCCATGTCAAATGGAGATAGTATGGAAAAGTTATAACCTCGAGAAGTTGACGTTCCAACTTAGCCCATCTTGGCCCATAAACCTGTGGTTTCATCTTCTAGAGTTAGGTTTTTAGAAGTTTAGGGTTTCTCTATGCTTTTTCATAATAAATAGGTCTCAGAGCCTCATTGTAACATAGTCAAGAAGACACATATTCATCACATCTCTTCTTAGAGATAAGCTACAATCTTTCAAGCTAGTTTTATTTCATTATTTATGTATACAATTTTAATGTTTTCTATTTATTAAGTGAAGTCTATTTTCACTATATCTATATGTTTATGTTTAAATATTTTTATTTTTATTTCGATCCCTTCATAAATTTAGATCATACTCCTGCTATGGAGAAAATTTCATCTACTAAGTTACATGAGTGTCGTCTACTATACTCACCAATTATCTAAGAAAGTAGTCTAGATACTAAATATACTTGAAAAAATATTAAAAAAAACCTATTTATCTAATCTTGAATATTCAACATCATTTCTTTCCTTTGCTAATATAATATCCCCTTCAAAATTGTCTCCATTTACTCCTTTTTTTAATACAAAGCAAGCTCACATATATATGACAACTCCAAAGTTGCTGGAAGTGTCATCTTCATTTTCTTGAGTAAGAAACTATATACACCACGTACATGAATGAGAAGAATAAATGGTTAAATAATGAATTTTCTACAAGATCACAAACGGATATTATATTTTGCCATTGGCGCCTAAGAATGGATCCTACATCGGTGTTGAAATCTAAATTTATTTGTCAAATATTGTATTCACAAATCACGAGTATGTCAAAATCTAAGGTCATAATCACAAATATTTTTAAGAACATGGTGGTTTTTTTTGTAAATTTACCTCTACATCTAGTTTTTTTAGTTTTTCCAACAAAAATAGCTAGTGATGAATATAAGAAGAGCAGTAATTATGGCTAGGCCAAAACCTAAATTCTATCTAGGTAATCAAATTCAACTTGTGTGTTTTCTATGACAATTTGTTTTCATTCCCAAGCACACACCTCATTATTTATTTAATGCTAGAGATCATGGAATAATATTCAACAATGAGTTCATATTTTGGAGAGGCCTCATTTGTTCTTTGTGAATCATTATTTGGAGCAAACATGAGAGACTCACAAAGTAGTATAAAGAAAGCTCGGGAACAAAACCATTTGAATTTTATTTGGTCATGTTCTCCTATTATACATCTCTTGAATCATTCTCAATCATTATACTAATTAAGAATGCCAACCTTAGTGAACTTGTTAATTATTTCCAATATACATATATTTTTTTGGATGTAACTATTGTTTTCAAAATGATTTATAGCACCTCACATAAAATAGTAGATTCACAATCATAACTCTACACTCCCAATAACTAAACAACAGGAAAAAAATATCTAAATAATTTTAATACACATAAATAACACCCCATATAATTTTACCTAATATAATATTACATATTTACAAAAGATTATAAATCACCTCTCTCACATTCTTTTAAGTTCATTCATGAGGAATTTAATTCCAAACTAACTATCAAATAAATTCAAAATAATTGCAAATATACCAAATTTAACCTTACAATAAATTGACCTTACAATGTATGTTATTATGTATATAACAAATTTGACCTTACAATAAATTGACTATATTAGTCAAACAATATAATTAGTTGAGAAAAATCTCAACCACACATTAATTTATGAGTCAACTAATTAAAGGAAAAACCTTACTACATCTAACGAGGCTAGACTTTTAGTGTGATGGGCATTCACGTCTCATACATGACTGAGATGAAGGGCATGGAAACATTGTCATTGGGGGTGAGGAATTTACGAGTCAACTAATTAAAGGAAATACCTTACTACATCTAACAAGGCTAGACCTTTAGTGTGATGGGCGTTCACGTCTCATACATGACTAAGATGAAGGGCATGGAAACATTGTCAATGGGGGTAAGGTGTTCTTTGCAGACATGTATGACATGTGTATTTTGGTGTTCAATTGGAAATTTATAGCTTTTGGCACAACCACGATCATTGATTAGCATGCCCCCAAACTTTAGTGTATGTAATACATCCACAAATTCCAATGACACTTTTTCTTGGATTTTGTTCCCTTTGAATCTTCATATCGAAGCAACAATCTTGAATTGAATCCTTTCACTTGTGAATTATATACTTTATTTGCATAACCTCAATAATGTCCCCTCACAATCCCTCCATTTATTTTATGTTATACCCACATCTCATTTCCATGATATCTAAACGTATAACTTCTCAAGAGACTAGAAATAAAGAATCCCCTTAACCTACCTATTGGTTGTTGACAAATATAAGAAGAAGTCGGGTGGTCAGAATGAATATAGTGCTCTTTAGCTCCAAAGGAAAGATTATTTCATATGAGGATTCAATCTTCCTCTCTACAACATCTTCTATCCTAGGATTTTTTTTTTAATGGTTCTAAGAAATATTTTTAGCTTTTTTCCTAATGAAAAATAAATAAATTAACTAAAAGTTTAAAAATTTAGATTCATAAGTGTCAATTTTTTTATTGAATATTACAAATTTTTTAAATTGTAATATTTTTTTTTATATATAAAACATTCAAATTTTTGTAGAATTTATGTAATTTTAAAATTTTTGATAAATTTTATCATCTATATTTGAAGTTTTTTTTTAAAAAATTATATTCAAATCATTTTATATTATTTTTTAATATTAAAAATTAATTCAAAGTAAATTCAGCTCTTAAAATTTGACTTAATTTTTAAAATATTTTATCATATTCAACTATATAATAGCTATACAAAAAAGTTTTTTACAAGGCAATTATACTATTTGTATAATTTTACACTATTGTACTATATAATTAGAAATTAACCTTGAAGTTACAAAAGACACCATAACGAAATACAATGTGTTAAAATATAATATATGTGATGTGTATTTGAACTTGTCTACATTATGTTAAGTAAATATCTTATTGTTTATGGTAGCTAGTTTTTGGTGTCTAAAGAAAGATTCCATGTATGAAAGAGAAGCATAGTAATTTTCTTGGCTTGATGGGTGCAATTTTCAAATAAGATATTTTTTATGAGGTTGCAAATAAGTGGTGAAGATTATGCTATTTTTTAATACAAATTCAAATAAGTTGCAATTAAAACATTAGATTTTCCATATAAATATGTAATCATTGGATTCGTATTCTTTAATGTTCAATGGTGATATTTTTAGCTACGGAGGTGACACCTAAAATACAATCCGTGATTAAAAAAATATATTATCATTTTCACCAAATTTCAATTCTCACACATAATATGTTAAAGATCTTAATGAATAAGTTCACTCTTATGATGACATTAAAACTATATTAATAAGTCAAACTTTTAAAAAACTCATTTTTAATTTGAATTATCTAACCAATCTAATTCATCTCAACATATAAATTTCTCTCCTTAAATAGAATTCATGGCATCACATTGAATCTTCCTCCCTTTACCTCGTAACATCGTCGAGACTGAATTGCTTATGTGGACGTAATGCCATCTTGGATTCTTTGTTGGAACCCGGAACACACAACCATTCAACCATTCAATATTGCAGTTGTTTATAATGAGATTTTTTAAAGCTTTTTTGGTCGGTTTTGCTGGTCAAAATCCGGCAGCAATTTATTGGAATCGCAAATTTAATAGCTAGTTTCTGCACAATCAAAGGGCCCCAGGGGTTTTTCAGGGTGTTGAATCCAAATATGCAGTTAAAAAACCATTTTAACTACTAAAAATCAAAATTTAACCTCAATTTCTTCACCGGATTCCGTCACCGGAATCTTCAAAAAGTCGAATTATAGACAACTCCTTCCATATTACTTCTTTTACAAAGTATTTTACCAATTCCACTCCCCATGTAGGAAATCTCTCGTGGATGGAAATATGCAAGATAACCTGAAAGAGATTAAGAACTTACACATTTGTCACTTGCCAAAGAGTGGCCATAACAATGGTCCTCTTAATGCAAAGTGACTCAAACGAACTCTAGTGATGCCCAGTCAACATCAACCACTGTACTGTGTTGATGACACCATCAACATCTACATTGCTGCCACGAGAAAAAGTCAAATCATGATAGACATCTTAGGGTATAGCTGTTGAGCATTTTTACTTTGCCATGGTTATCAAATATCTTATGGGGCAGAAACGTTGATGACGAAATCGAACTAACCAGTCCCCTCCCATTGCCGTTAAGGGTAGGCTGTACGTTATGTGCATGGCAAGAGACTGGCTATCGTCAATCCTATTCATTGAGGGACCCATTCCTTTGGACGTACACATCCTCTGCATGATACTTTCACTTTGGATGGATTCCGATGGCCAATAATTCCCATATGTCTCAGTTAATGAAATCAAAGGCAGGCGAATACAGTTGGGGCATCTGCGGAAGCAACTAGACAGCTATGCCGGTTGAAGTCGCTATCAAATTCAATACAGTACGCAAGAATCCCTCCACCTCAATCCTAGTCACCGATGTAGATTCGTTTTATAAAGTAAGCGTCATGCTTTCCAGTGGTAGCCTAGTAGGTAATTTGGTAGGGTAAAATTAAAAAACTGTTCGGGCTTTGTATTTCAGAAGAGCAATTAAGATTTAGCATGAATGACTGATTCACACGGGACCCAAAAATCTATGAAGCTATCAAGAAATGGAATGGTGGTGGTGAACAGCACAAATACATTATTTAGGTTTGAACACGATTAACGATACGTTGAATCCTTTGCAGATAAGTTTTCCAGCCACGCACTGATGAAAAGGCTAGGCCAATGGATGACAAGTTTAGAATACTGTTTGATCAAACAACCAAGAAAATAGACGACGGGGATGTGGACCGATTATGATGGATGAAGACCTTCGCGGGGTGGCACTGATGATAGTTTTCAGAATAAATTGTTTAGGTTTTCTGTTATACCAAAATGTACGGGCGTTACTAAATTTCCAAAGTATTATCATTAATGTTTTTGAGTAGTCCCACGGGAAGGGAAGCGGCCATTAATTTTTGTTTGGGACGGAGTTGAACTTCTCTCTAATATAAATTTTGGAGATAGTTTAGAATTTAATGAAAAGTTGTTAGGTCAAACAATTAATCTCACTACTATCTGCTAAGGATACCCCTCCGCAGCCCCAACAACCCTCAGCCTCACACTTTTCGCCCTTGATTCTACCCTCCGGATAAGACTACGTATACCTCATCAAATCCTGATCAGAATGGTTAGAAGGCATCTACAAGGAAGCGTAATTCTAACGCTCCGGGATGGAGCAAAGCCTGTTTCGAACCAATGTCTCTTTGAATAAATGTTTTTTTTGCATGACTTTTTATTAGGATATTTTAAAAGGATTATTGATATGTAGCTGTAAGTAGTTTTCAAAAATTAATTGTGTTTAACAACATTAAAATTTAATTTTAATTGATTTATGTTAGGAGAATGGTTTGCATGAAAATCATTAATTTAATTATGTTAATAGTTATATATGTTTTTTTGAAATAGGAATTTTGGATATTAAATTAAATAATACTCCTTACAATTTTGGTGTAGGGACACATTAATCTTATATTTAATAATTATATATATTATTTGAAAATTATAGTAAACCAAACTCATATGGAGTTGAATATTAAAGATAGATTTCAGATTATCTTGATAAAGTTTCTTAAAATTATTTTTAAATTAAAAAAAAAGTTACCGTGACGGGTCAAATTTAATAGCGAAGTATTTTTTTGTCATATTTTCATACTAAAAAAAATCAAATTCTAACTCTATTATTATTATTATTATTATTTTAACAATAATGTACATGTTTCATGTTATAAACATCAAACACTTCATTCATTATACATTTCACATTCCTATGATTAAAAAGATCATAGAAACTCACTGAATTTTAACGTTATTTGAAATTATTATTGTTAATTATAAAAAGAATTAATATATGATTGAAACATATAGTATATACACATTTAAAAAATATGGAACAAGCTTGATATATATTCAACCCCATTTTACTAAGTAGTTTTCAAAAAATAATTGTGTTTAACAACATTAAAATTTAATTTTAATTGATTTATGTTAGGAGAATGGTTTGTATGAAAATCATTAATTTAACTATGTTAATAGGTATATATGTTTTTTTTGAAATAGGAATTTTGGATATTAAATTAAATAATACTCCTTACAATTTTGTGTAGGGAACATTAATCTTAATTTATTTAATATATATATTATTTAAATTATAGTAAACCAAACTCTATTATAGAGTTGAATATTTAAAATATAGATTTTTTCAATGATTATCTAAATTATTTGAATAACCGTTCTTAAAATTAATTTTTTTAATTAGAAAAAAGTTTACCCGGAATGGGATCAAATTTAACATATACAGTATATTTTTTTTTCTTATTTTCTATTACTTAAAAAAATCAAATTCTAACTCTACTTTTATTATTATTATTATTATTATTATTTTAATAATAATGTACATGTTTATGTTATAAACATCAAACACTTCACTCATTATACATTTCACATTGCTATGATTAAAAACATCATAGAAACTCACTCAATTTTAACATTATTTGAAATTATTATTGTTAATTATAACAAGAATTAATATATGATTGAAACATATAGTACATACACATTTAAAAAATATGGCACAAGCTTGATATATATGCAACCCCATTTAACTATGGATATTCTTAATTTGTGAATAGTCTTTGCTATAATACCATAGCCAAATAACATGGTTGGCACAAGCTTGATATATATGCAACCCCATTTTACTATGGATATTCTTAATTTGTGAATAGTCTTTGCTATAATACCATAGCCAAATAACATGGTTTACTAAAACCACATTTCTATAAAACTATAGCTCATGTTCGTATAATTTTTTTAATTAAATAGAAACAATGGATATAACTACTTTTGAAATAAATCTCACTATTTGATAAGTGGCTACTACTAAGAATAATCTAAATATTACTTGAGGTTAGATCCATACTATCTATCTAATAATTATTGATAATTAAATTAAAATTCCAAAATCCATATTCCTAAATAAACACATCTACAAATGCAATTTTTTTCTATTAAAAAGTATTTAAATAAAAAATGTCATGTCAATGATTGAGTGACAATCATTCATATTGTTAGATAGAGAAGTCTATATTTAAAATGTAGTCTAATTATTTTATATTTTGGTTTTTTGGTCAAAATATAGTAATATAGCTTTTGTTATTTATTCAAAATTGTTTTTTAAAATGTATAAATGAAACCAATGCTCTGAAACTATTAAACATTCAAATAGTTACATATTTCCATACTTGAATTTGTTAATTTCATCAATATATTTAAACGATAAAAAAAATTTTAAAAATACAACAAGCTTAAAAAAAATTCCTTAAAAAATAAATACTTAATTTTTAACATTAAATTTAGTAAACTAATTTGTATATATAATTAGTTATTTCTTGTAATTTATTTACTTATGTTTTCATATATGGACAACTAGTCTTTTTCATTTGACCTTGAAAATTTAAAAGGCCTCATAATAATGTTGCTAATTCTAGTTTGGATTGTTTTTGGATGTGCTTTGGTTTCAATTAATCGTTATATTACATTCATATTAATATTTTTTTTTTTTTTTTAAATATACCTATTAATTGGATATAATATTATTATTATTTATGAATATAGATAATTTATAATTAATATACTAAAACATTATAAAAGCTAAAGACTATTTTTGATTGAAATTGTATTCATTATATTATTCGAAAGTTTTGTATAATAATATACCATGTTCAATTACCTCAAACCTCTTACCAACCATACATTAAATTGTGAATTACTAAAAACATTTCATATATTATAAATTACATATTTATTATATATATAACCCAGGAAAACCCACATATGTCTTACTCTCATACCCCAAGTATATAGTTCATGTCAAAGGATCCTTGTTCCTTCTCGTCTATTTGTTCAGTGCACGGTAATCACAACACATCCGTAGCTCATTCAAATCCTTTTTTCGCTGGAATAATACCGAAGCTCCATAAGGGGACCTCGAAGGTCTGATGAAACCCACATCAGCTAACTCATTTAGCTATCATTTCAATTCCTCCAACTCAGGTCCTGACAAGTGATAAGGTGCTTTAGTCGAGGGTTGTTTTCCTCGCTCAAGCTCAATGCTATGGTCCACTCCACACCTTGGTGGAAGTTTCTTTGGTAGCTCATCGGGCATCAAATCCGCATATTTGGTCAGTGCCTCAAAAATCTCCGCTAGAACAGGTGTCCCCACTCTATCACCTTCGAATCCCTTGAACATCACCGCATATGTCTCCATATATGACTTCTTCATAGCCTTCTCCAAACTTAGTGCAAAAACACGCTGCACCTTGACTTCCCTCCTTTGGCTAAGAGTGGGCAAAATCCATGTTTGTGACTGTTTAACCAGCACCACCTCATCACAGAAGGGGACAACAATAGCCTTGTGGCCCTTCAAGAAATTTTGTCTGAATATCATATCGAAGTCGTTCATCTCCATCACTGTGAAGTCCAACTGACCCTTCCAGTCTTTTATCTGCACACGCACTTCGTGTGCCAAACCCGCCACTTTAGCTCTAGAGTTCACTGCCTTGACCTCCACATTTGATGGGAAGATTATCAATCCAACCTCTTTTGCCAACCGTATTGTCATGGAGTTATGAGTAGCCTCTCTGTCCAACGGAGCTTTAATGGTCTTGCCATGAACCATAAAATCTACAAAAATCCACAATTTCTTCATAACTTTTATCTGCAGACATGTTTGTTCTCTGCTTCCGTCAAGCTTCTTCAACCCTAAGTCAGCTTCACTTGTCATGATTACTCCTAAATTCTTGAGCGGTGATTCTTGAACGGTCTATCTTTATTTCTATTTTACCGAGAGTGATTACTCCTAAATTCTTGATCAGTGATTTCATAATTTTAATAGCTTAATTTTTGTCCCAATACGTTTTTATTGATAATTAGTGTAGATCAAAATAGGGATCTAATATGATCGGAGAGGTATCTATTTCAATCAAATTTTTTGTAATAAAAAATTATTATTTTAATATTTTATATAATTAATTATTATTTTATTTTTTCATTTCTTTTCACAATTTCTATTTTTTATTTACATAATCAAAATTTCAATTTTGATAATGGACATAAACCTACTCAATCTAATATTATATAAAAATTTATTAGGATAATTTACTAGATTTCCAAATCATGCTTTTTCACTATGTTGTTTTGTAATCTGTAGCACAATTTGAAAGGCAGTAAAAGTTACCATGAAATGCCTGGGGTTTTTATTTAGTGAGTATGTTGTTTTGTAATCTGGAGCACCATGTGAAAGGAAGTAAAACCTACCACGTTTACTTTGGGAGTATGTTGTTTTGTAATTTGTAGCACAATTTGAAAAGTAGTAAAACTTATCACGAAACATTGGTTTTTTTATTTACTGAGTATGTTGTTTTCCGTAGCACAATTTGAAAGGTAGTAAAACCTACCACGTTGTTTCAGCAAGTATGTTGTTTTGTAATCTGTAACACGATTCGAAAGGTGGTAAAACTTATCACGAAACAAAAGTAAAGTGTTTGTCATCATATTTATTAGTTAATTCAATTTTATTTTTTTTATAATTTAGTTTTTTTATAAATAATGGTAAAAAATTTGGCTTTACTATTTCTAAGTGATTTAGCTTTTGAGAAATAATGATAAAATTTTGTTTTATTAAATTTTGAAATTATTTTATTGTACGATATTTATATTTTTAATTAAATATATTTATTTAGTTGAAAATATTAATTTTAAAAAGTAAACAATATTTATGAGAAGTTACTATTACTCTCATGGAAATGGTTATAACTGAATGATATCTAATATAATGCACTGTCTAAATCCATTAATACTTAAACATTCATAAGTTTAATAAAATGATAATTATTGATAATACTAACATGATAAATGCAAAAAATTATTGATATCATAAATCCAAATTTTAGGAAATAATATCAAATACAAAAAATGATTAACTTGCACAACCACATGAATAAGTATGATTAATAAACTTTCTATATCA